>CANNZV010002604.1:0-91117 GCA_947561585.1 Caprella mutica | reverse complement strand
ACATCATTTGGTACAATAATATTATGAACATTGGGGATTAATGAAACGAAGAAATAACAGCTCTCAAATGTATTTCAACTTGATGAAATCAGTGTGCGTGACAAACTAACTAACACACAAACAAAGAACGCAATAACATAATTGAAAACTCCTTGAAGAAAACTTATCAAGGCCCAAGGGTGACTCAACAAAATATAAGACATGAATTAAAGTTGATTCTAATAGAATTAATAGCACCGTGAATTAATATATTTTATAGGTCATGAATTTTTATAGGTAGATCACATAAATATAACCACAGTAAGAGAATATATAGTATCCCAGAGCTATAGGGGGGATATTACGCGTGTCCCGGTAGTCTGTGACGTCACATGTCAACAATGGTGCGTACGTTTGTACGTACAGTACAAACACAAAAGATGGCTGCAACACACCCAACTTTTGTTAAATAACGTTTTCGGTGATATTTTTTTTAATTCCACATTACCGCATGCTATTATCCAATCTTTAAAGTCATACGGACGAAAATTAAAAAATGACTGTTGATGAAATTGCTACTGGTCTTTTTACACCCAAAATAGTAACAAATTTTTAGTCTTGAAGAAGACGATTTATTCAAGATAATTAAATCATTAGTCAGATCGGTCGCGTTGGCCGCCATCTTAATTCTCTATTCCACGTGACCCACAGCAATTCTGTTTACTATGACGTGACTCTTGTTTACATACATGACGTCACAGCCTACCGAGAATAAATTTGAATAATACATGTAACTGGGGTACTATACTATTCTATGTACTGTGATATAACTTTAGTGGTCATTTTCCTTGAAATAGCATGGTTATCATACCATGCTAGGGTCACGCAGATAAATTGCGGCCATCTACAGAGAGTCTCTAAAACAATCTGAATCGAAATTCTATATATGTTGCATAACTTTCAAAAGAAGTACAGTGCATGCTTTAACTTATCAATTTAAGTTTTAAACGGAGTGTTTTGAAGCTATGATGTTCTCTTGTTAGAGGCCGAAGTTAGTAAGTGTGCCGCAATTTACTGCTTGACCCTATATTGCCATACCAAATACATGTAAATATACGAAATAAAATAATTGTAAGTAGGTAAATAAGAATTTTAGACAAAATAAGATGACATATTCGTAATTCTCGTAATATTCTTTATGTGAATGTCATGGAAATGGTATGTAGTAAGCTGTATTTATCTATCATTAAATATAAACAAAACAGCATGGTAAAGCCTCACTTCTATGACGTCACAAAATACTCCCGCACGGTTGTGGGGGTTTGGGGAGAACCTGCGCGCGAGCATACCTGTTAAAAGTTATTATATCATGATGTAGCCTATTAATAAACAGTTTTTTTAGGGTTTAAGACTGTTATGAAAGTTTAAAATTGTGAATTTTTTAAAGGTTTTGAAATCTAACCATAGCTTAACTCTCACTCACTATAGGTTTGGTTTCTATAATTATTATTGTATAACACTAAACAAACAGCAATTTTATGTTCTGTGAAATATCTTTGGTAGTAGGGTAATTACCCAACAAACAACGGTGGAATCGACAACATTCGTAGCGTTAACGGTGGGTACCGACTTAGCAACCATTTCGTCTCATAGTAGATATAGGAATGTCTGTTTCTAAAAGATATCTTAATTTACACTTCGAGTAGAAACACGAAAACCGATAGGATAATGAACCAATTACCGGATGCTTATTTTTCTTTACTAATTACCGATTGAATATTTCGAATCAGTATATTTGTAACTATGATTGTTTATGACTATAAAAATAAATTCGTTGTATAGATACCAGTTTTTTCTACTCAACAAATATATTTTTATAGTCATTAACAATCATAGTTTACAAATATACTAATTCGAAATATTCCATTCGGTAATTAGTAAAGAAAAATAAGCATCCGGTAATTGGTTCATTATCCTACATGGTTTTAACAGCATATCTGAATTTATACTTTGAGCAGAAGTGCAAAAAAACAGATACGTAGTTTTAAAAAAATCGCTTCAAATTTGGAAATTCATTTTCTTATCTTCCTGTTCTATAATACGTAATGAAATGTAGGAATTATTTCTATTCAATTGGATTGTACATTTCTATATAACGTATGTAGTGCTCCCTTCAAAGTTTAAACTATACCCAATAATTAATACACTTATAGGGGACTACGGCAGTTGTAAAAGTACGATCGGGCATTGTCACGTGCTAGTGCGATTGTACAATAGATCAACGTAAAGTAAGCGATATTGGAACAATCAGTTATTGAACAGTGTTTCTCCAGTACCGTGGAAATGAATGAATTTATTGTAATGAACCTAACTATTCTAAACTGCTTATTGTAAATAAGCCGAGGGTTCCTGAAGCTGTCTTTGGTAATAGAAGAGAAGTGGGGTGGCGTCCCTTGGGACCCAAACTGTTGTAATTTGGATTATGTATTGTCTATTTTATTTTTACCATGTTTATCCTGTTTTTACCTCTCCATGCAGTTTTAGAGGATAGCGCTATGGCTATGCTCTACAATTACGTACGAGGTCTTAGATTTTGTGTCAGGTAGGCTTGTAGACTTCATTACTATCACTCTTCATTTCCCTCTTCCATCCTTGAGTGCAGCCAACGGGTGCTTGTGACTATTTTTGTCACATTCCTCGGTAAGTGACAGCATTCACGGAGTAGCTTTTCAGCATCCATGAGCGTCGTGACTTTTTTAATGGAGCCACTTTCCTTTCTGACTGCTTCTTCCAGTCCCTTGTATTTCATTTCCTTTAACGTCAGCGTCATGGCCTTTGGTTCCGAAGCAGACGTTAAACCTCTACTAAACATAAATAATTAAAAGTTGATGGGCTATTTAACATGTTCCATTTTAGTAAATTCTGTATTATAATCGGACGGTTCCACATTTTCGAATATGTAAGAAATAAATATAATAATTATCATTATTCAATTCGTTCTTAAATTGGTATCCATGAAACCAGTACGTAAAATACAAGTTTAGAAATAAAAATCAATACATCAATAATTTTTCTACGTAAAATGCGCAACCCCATATCCGATAACTTGAGCTTTAACCTACCGCAAAAGCTGCAAATGAGACGATTAAAATTCAGTGATTCAATTATTGATAATTAAACTTAAAGTGGTAATCGGATTCAATAAATCTAGATATAATAATCGAATTATCTAACTTTTATTTCAATTGGTATCATACCTTCAGCTATTATGTTACTAATTAAATAGTAGTTAAATAATAATAATAATTATATTTCCTTTATGACGTGTTCGAAAATATAGACCCTATTATTAACTTGGAACATATATACCCTATTGCTGAAAATATTTCACAGAGCACAAAATTCCTGTTTGTTCAATGAAACAGATTTATATAAGTCAAAATATCAAACTAATTACTCAACTATTATGACCTATATTTACTGAGTGAGTTAATCTATGGTCAATTTTTAATTAATCCATTCATTACTTTGAACTTTCATCACAGAGCTTTCATCTGTATTCTAAATCGTGGCCTCAAAACATTTTCTATAATTTGAACTCATAGAGAACGATATTTTTAAGGAGTTACAATTATATAAAAATTTGAACAACTCATATAGTACGGATTGAATAATGATAATTATTATATTTATTTCTTACATATTCGAAAATGTGGAACCGTCCGATAACACAGAATTTACTTTAAAATGGAACTTGTTAATTAAATAGCCCATCAACTTTTAATTATTTACGTTTAGTAGAGTTTAACATCTGCTTCGGAACCAAAGGCCATGACGCTGACGTTAAAAGGAAATGAAATACAAGGGACTGGAAGAAGCAGTCAGAAAGGAAAGTGACTCCATTGACAAAGTCACGACGCTCATGGTTGCTGAAAAGCTACTCCGTGAATGCTGTCACTTACCGAGGAATGTGACAAAAATGGTCACAAGCACCCGTTGGCTGCACTCAAGGATGGAAGAGGGAAATGAAAAGGTGATAATAAATGAAGTCTACGAGCCTACCTAACACAAAATCTAAGACCTCGTACGCAATTGTTGAGCATAACCTTTGCGCTATCCTCTAAAACTGCATGGAGAGTTAAAAAAACTAAAAACATGATAAACATAAATTAGACAATACATAATCCAAATTACAACAGTTTGGGTCACAAGGGACGCCACCCCACTTCTCTTCTATTCACCAAAGACAGCTTCAGGAACCCCTCTGGGCTTATTTACAATAAGCAGTTTAGAATAGATTCATAACAATAAATGAACTAGCCATCGAAAAATCACTTGATCGGTTATCCATTTCATTTTCACGGTACTAGGAACAATGTTCAACATCCGATGTTCCAATATCGCTTACTTTACGTTGATACATTGTGCAATCGCACTAGCGTGCCAATGCCCGATCGTACCTTTACAACTGCCTTAGTCCCCTATAAGTGTATTAATTATTGGGTATAGTTTAAAGGGAGCACTACGAACGTTATATAGAAAGGTACAATCCAATTGAATAGAAATAATTCCTACATATCTTTACGTATTATGAAACAGGAAGATAAGAAAATGAATTTCAAAATTTGAAACGATTTTTTTAAAACTACGTATCTGTTTTCGCACTTCTGGTCGAAGTATAAATTCAGATAACGTTTGGAAACAGACATGCCGACGTCAAGATGATGCTGTTAAAACCATGTATCGGTTTTCGTGTTTCTACTCGAAGTGTAAATTCAGATATAATTTAGAAACAGACATTCCGATATCTACTATGAGTCGAAATGGTTGCTAAGTCGATACCCACCGTTAGCGCTACGAATTCGACAGCAAACGGCATCGAATCGACATTCATATGTTTGTTGGGATATTACTATTTGTAATAAGAATAAGTTGTGATTTTGGTTATAAAAGCGGTGCTTGCCTGTATTGTTCTATTCACTTTAGAATATTTTTCAGTATCTCCGGGTCGTTTAATATCAAACTGAAGTTCGAAACTAACTAGGTACACTGTATTTCGAAACTAACTAGGTACACTGTATTTCGAAACTAACTAGGTACACTGTAGGTCGAAAGTGAAAATACCAAGATGATATTTTCACTTTCAACTTTTCTAATCGAAGATATTAAGTTATGATTGTTAATTTAAATACCACTGATTATAATCAATATATAACCAGATACTAAGCGAACGAATAAAATACCGGGTAACCCATAAAAAAAAAACTGGTCGAAAGTAAATGCTTATAACTTCAAAAATAATTGATGTAGAAAGATAAAAACAAAAATCACTTAAAAGAGTAAAATCTCAATTTTTATTCAGTATATAACAAGTGTCTGAAATCCTTACCGCTGTGTTTAATACAGAGATCAATCCTTTTTTTTTTCAAAATTAGCGATTACTGCAACTAATATATTTTGTTTACTTCATGTATTACTTGCTTCAAGTCTTCAATCATGCATGTTCGGATTCAATTTAAATACCATGCCTTCTCTTTAACATATACCAGATATAAAATCCAAATGTGAAAGGTCAAGGGACTTAGTTGGAAAGAGTAAACGGTTCGGTGCTAAATAATTTTGTCCTCGGAAGTGATTTTTCAATCAGTCTACTGCGGACAAGAATGTGTATGCAGTTGCAGTGTCATAATGGAACCAAAATTAAAGATGATTGTCGTCAGTCATTACAGTATTTTTTAACATATCAATGTATCCGTTGGTGTTTACAGAACAAACATTTTCAGTCTCTACATCTTCAAAAAAATATTGCGAACTCTAACAGCACCGAACTGTCACTTTCGCCGAGTGCAATGCATGGTTTCTCAAACGCTTCATTTCTTGTCCATTTATTGAATAAATTCTTAACCATTTCAATTTTTATATCCTTGTTGTATCGAATGGCCTATTTTCTCTTAACTTTAGTTTCAAAACAGCTTAAATGATGATGTTTAGCAATGAAAACACGCTATTCAATAGTTAGTTGCATAATGATTCATGAGGGTTGATTAAAATGTGTTGACGAAATATCCATTATGTTTTTTTAAGATATCTGTATCCCTCATTCGATATTTTTCAATATCTTAGATATCAAATAAAACTTGAAAATATACTCTTTTGTGTGATGTTTCACCTTTCTACAACAATTACTTTTTGAGTTATAAGCAGTTACTTTCGACCACGTTTTTTATTGGTCACCCGGTATATGTTAAACATTATAATTTAAAGTACAGGCCACCCCCGTTTTAGTTACCAAATCACGACTCAGTTTAGTTACCAAACGGTAACTAAAGCGAATAAAAGTAACAAGAAATTTATAATTGTCACTCCTTGATTATATACCTCATTTTCTACGAGTTATAGAAAGATAATTTGTTTTATAGAGTTATAGACTACTACGTGTATAAGCATATTAATAATAATATACAGTCATTCATTGTTTGTGACTGTGATGAAAAAGTTTAAAGTCGTGCATTTATTATATGTTTTAAAATCCATCCATAGCTTAACTCTCACTCAGTATATGTGAGTAATTAATAGATACTTAGATTTCTATAATTATTGTGCTACATTTAACAAACACCAATTTTATGCTCTATGAAATATTTTCAGTAGTAGGGTACTAAGTTCCAAGTTATTGGTTGGTTCTACAATTTCGGACACGTCAGAAAACAAAATATTATAATTATTTTTTAACTTCTATTCTAATTGGTATCATGGATACCAATTGAAATAGAAGTTAAATAATGATCATTATATAAAGATTTTCACGTGTTCGAAAATATGGAACCGTACAATAACACGGAAATAACCCTAAAATGGGACATGTTGAATTTCAGAACCAATTGCTTTTAATATCCTCATCTGGATTATATTTTGATGTTTTTTTTTTTTTTAGTTACCGTGAAATAATCACAAAAAATTGTTTCCATTTTTCTATGTATACGAACGGTTCTTATTTCGAAACATGACTCAAAATAAGTACAATTTTTACTAAAGTGAGTTGTACTTAAAGCGAGGCTTGCCTGTATACTATACATTCATAATGTTTGAGATTGGTATGAATTGTAATCAGCAATCATTTCAAATAAAGAAAATCGTTCCGGGTTTAAAAAACAACAACGAAAAATCTGGTAACAAAACGTCCTAGTAACGAAAGGTCCGTTAACGAAACGTCCGGTAACGAAACGTCCGGGTACGAAAAACTACTAATCTTACATGTGTGTATTTCGGTATTTTGGGTTGCTGAGGAGGTGGGGGATTAAGGTTAGAGATGTATTTTTTTTTTTGTAAAATTTGGTCTCAATTTTATATTTGCTAACTAACTACATGATTTTCGGGATTTCAATGATTTGGTTTTTGAGTATATGTATTTACTCGAAAATTGGAAAAAAATATCTTCTTGGTACCAGCTATAACTGATTGAGGTTGTACCTTTAAAGTTAACTCTAAAAATAAATATATAATAAATGGGTTAATAATATTACTTATAGTATAATGAATTGGTTAACAATAATAATCATGATATATTAAATGGGTTATAATAAGATTTCTGTTAACAATCTAGTTCCCACACATCACACTTTTAGGCTTCATTTTCGTTTGTTAGAGTAACACTTGCTAGGGATGACACCTGTGTTGAAAACTATATATACTACGTGAACCTTCCCACCTCTTTGGTGTATGCTTCATTTTTATGTTTGTATGTCTATATAGTTTGGGACTTAGTTAAAGATCTTTATTTCTCATATTTCATGTGCCTAATCATCTCCATTACGATAAATAGGATTTGTTTACGAGTAACTAATTTATATGACCGTGCGTGACGAATTCGTCACATTAAAAATAAAGGACTTTGCTGTGATAAATTGAATGTGTGGAGCCTTGTAATGAATGTGACTATCACGTCACATGTTAAAAAAAATTAAGGAAATTTCAAAAGCTATTAAAATTAGTACATACATTCTCTTGTAAATGAAAGTGAATGCAATTGTAAAATAAATTTTGAGCATGTAGAGGACCTTTAAGGCTCTGGGTAGATTACCATTGGGGTCTTTTAGGAACAGGTCGGATTATAACCCCCCCCCCCCCTTCAAGTACTCTACCGAACCTTCAAGAGTATCTAAGTATATGACATTTGAAAGTATTATGTACGTCATTAAAATATATATAAAAAAGAATGAATTTTCAAGTTATTTATTTGCAATAAAAATTATATATAGTTATTATTTTTTAACCTTTATTTTAATTCCATACTAAAAGTTATAATAAATATTATGTATTTTTCTCACATGATCGAAAAAGTGAAACCGTTCGATAGATTGAAACTTACCCCAATCATATAACACTCATTATATCTGTAAGAGTTGATTCAGTAGGGAATTTATCATTATATTTAGATTTTATGATAGATGTACACATGTTTTCAGTCACCAGCTGCTAGTTGATAAAATAGCCCACTGGCTGCTAGAAATAGAGCACTTTACCCTCTACAGCAGGACCCACTGGTTCAGTTTTCAGTGGGAGTTTGGAGAGAGAAGGGGGTAAAAATAACACAAAGATGAACACTCTACAGTTTCTACACTTGGTCCTCTACCTAACTCTCTTGGTATGTTTTAATTCATTTTGGAGGCGGAAGATCAGTTTTTGTTGTATGAGTTCTAAAGTAATACATTTATCTTTCTCTTTAGTTATCTATATTTTTGAACAACACTGGCAATCGAATAATATTTTATTTTTTATGATTCGTATTTATTTTCCCATTTATAAATTAATCATTTTTTCTTATTTATTTATTAAGAATTATTTTCATTTATCTATTAAGATATTTATTTAACATTATTCATTAAATTTTCTCGTATACATTCAATAAAAAGTACGCATAGTGATCGATTTCTTCATCATTTTACAAAACATAAACTTTAGCAATTGTAATGCTTGTAGATAATCTTTTGTATGGGTTATTTTATATTATTGAACATTCGATTGTTACAATCGATTGCTATTAAATCTGGTGTTAATTATTTTAAATTTTCAATATTGTCTTCACTAATCTCAGTAATGGTTTTCATTATTGAATATTTCAATAACTCTTGTATTACAAGCAAGTTAATCATATTAATATTTTTCAGGTTCAGGTGGCCAGAGCACTTACAGGACTTGAATTACAAGAAGTCAGTTTTCTAAGCTTTTCATTTATTTTATCATCTCATATTCCTACCATAAAATTCTCATTTTTTCTACTTTTGACATTTTAAATAAACTAAAAAACATTAAAATAGGTAAATCCTTCTTCTCCAATATATATTCAAAGATTATTATGCCAAAATGTCAGGGGCTTCTTTTTTTTGTATGCGTTGAATTATATGGAGTCATGATGATATATATTAAACATTGATTAAAAAGAACTGAGTATATAAGCGCTATACCGAATGTTCTTGCTTACAGGTTGCTATCGTAGATCCAAGTACGTTGGACGGTTCTCAAGATGAAATTATTTGCTCCCTCTCTTCAATTGAACTGCAAAACTCAGACAATGTTTTCCGTAAATATCTGATCACACCAGAGCAGAATGACTACATTGTTGTCGATTGGGTTAAAGATAATACTGCCGTTGATATAGAAACATGTGCTACCAACGCTCTAAACTTACGTAATTAATAAATACCAATAAACTTTTCAAATAGAGGTACAATACAAATACAACAAACATTTAAAAACGAATTTATTTGCAGAAGCCAGAATGTTCCTTTTCAACGAAGAAGGAGAATGTTTCACCTCAGCAAGAAAAAGATATGAAAGACTGGAGGAACCTTGCCCTGAAGACCAAACTAAACTAGTGTACATGGATGATACTGCAGGCAAGCGTTAAATAAACAAGAAAAGAAATAACACATAAATTCATCGTTGGGAAACCTAATTCTTCATATGTGACGTATTTTGAATTTTTGTTGCGATATTAAGTTGAAAGTTTGAAAAAGATTGTATCACTCTTAATATGAGTGATTACTGGTTTTGCTTTAACTTGATTTCATTTCTAATAAAAAGCTTTGCTTCATTCATGTGGAATATCTTCACAATCTCATCATATTTTTAAATCGTGATTATAGAAATATGCGATATTGAGAATAGAAGATATGCACATTGCATAGATTAATTCTACCCTTTCAAGTAAATAAAAATATAAATCAACCCTTCTCAATTATTAAATTCAAAAGAATCATGCTTTTTCTTCCTAGTCTTATAAATATTCATCAATTTGAAATAACCATTGCATAATCCATAAACTTGTTTTCTTTTGTTTATTTTCCATAGACATGGCTGACGATTGCAGTGATGGGCTACAGATAATGGCTGCGGGTGAAGTAACAGTGAAGAAACAGGTCTACTGTGAAATCCAATGGGTAGAAACGTGTGACAGCGGAAATATTTCCCAGTCATTGGGTAAATATATCAAGTTTCAATCATTCAGTTGAAATTTAGATGATATGATTTACACGAATAAATTTCAATCTTTGTTCAATCAACAAAGATTGAAACCAGCGACATACTATGAACCATTGAAAAACTTTCTTTCAATTTGTAACAACTTTCCTTAATTTGTAACTTTTTTCATATATATAGCTACTAATTATGTCCACATTGTAAATTCTAATGAAGAAGTGAAAGATTGAGAAGAATGACCGTTTTTTCAGAAACAATTACTGGACATAGCTGCCATCCTACAACAGACGTCAGATCTCACCATATCTACCTCTCTGGCGTATTCTTCTCACCCAGAGCCCATAATGTACATCGTGGCGCTGCATATCATTGCATATTAAAAGGTGCTGCCATCTGCGCACCTCAAACTGAAAACAAGCAACAGCAGTACATAAAAGATCTCCTGGGTGAGTAGAAATTGAACTATATATTGAGTAGCGAGATGATCTTTTAAGTTGTCAATAGTTTTACAGTTTTTAATCTGTTCAGTAATAGAAAAGTTATGATGCATGAAAGTTAATTCGTGAGCTAATATTCTAATGATAAATTTATATAGTTTTGTTTCTTTTCTCTTCGTAGAATTCAATGCACAAACCGCCAGACCAAACACGATAGTAGGACTGGCAAGCAAGAGTGCATTCGGTGAATTTGAATGGGATACAGGAGTGACTATGTCGACTCTAGCACCACAAGACTGGGCCAGTGTTCCTTCTGCTCCTTACACTAACGCGCCCTGTGTCTACATTAATAGTGATAATAAATTCTATGCAGACGCATGTGTTAAACCAGGAACAATATCAGATATCTGTTGCTTCCGTTCCCTATAGTCATTCACCAGTTCTGGAATAGAAACAGATGATATTAAAATATTTCTGATATTTTGCATTGCAAAAATAAAATCATATACATTATATACATATGATAGAGTGTGAGTGTGAGCAATTAAAGAAGAAAATTGAATTAAATTTTTTTCCCCTCTGTGTCAAACTTGACTGCTAGAAAACACTAAAAAAATTAAAGCTGATAAGGAAATAAATTATTGATATAATGATAATGTAATTCGCCATATGAACTAAATGGATACCGATATTCAAAATAACAAAGAAATCCAACTAATAATTTGAAGAACAAACAGAACTACAAACGGAGAAAAAAAAATAGATACACAGTAATAAAGTCATAACTCCAAGATGTTATACTAAAATAAAAACTCATCATTTAAAGAATATAATCCAATTCGACAAATAGTCTTATTCATAAGCGATCTATACAAATGACTTAGCTAAAGATATATTGAAACTACCTATCCTAATAACTGATAAAGCACCATGGAAGTTGAGAAAGTACTAGAACTATTCTGGAGAAATAGGATGTAGTGAATTTAGTCAAAATTTGTATTTACATTTATCTACGATCATATCCAATTTACGTATGAAATAGAAGATGACTAACCATTAGCTCTCTTGGATATAAAACTAATGGAAAAAAGCAGACAAATAGATTTAACTGTAAATAGAAAACCTTCAAATATCAGTGAACATTTAGAAAATATAATCTATAAACTCAGAAAATAAGTGTTGTCAGTTCATTAGAAATAAGAGCTTTCAACATTTGTTGCCATACACAATTTAGTGGAAGATGAGTTAGAGAAAATAAGAAAGATTTAGCATAAAATAAGTAATCAAAAAAGAAAATAATAGAGTTACAGATAAGAAGAGATTTGACATGCAAAACGAATAACAATAAGAAAGAAGAGTGCAAACATAGAAGATGTATAAATTTACATGTAACATACCGAACAAAAATGGAGCATTTAACGAATTTTGAAATCATATGATTTCATGTTAAGCAATAAATCCAATAATACTAGAAAAGAAACTAGCTTGTAAGAATTAAGGATTGAGTTGATAAGGATAGTAAAATTAATATAGTATATTAGATATATATTATTAGGATTGTGATAGTAAATATATAAGTATAACTATTGGTAGAGGATTAAGAATTGGTACTAAAAACTTCGCTAATTTATAAGATGGAGTATTGTATGCTGTAAATATCAGTCTAAACTGAAATTTACCTTTTAAATTCGATTTTTGAATTTTAGGCAAACCATATAATACACCAATGCTTGTGTCTGACACAAAACAACTATTATACTGGTCTTTAATGATTTTTTAAAAGAAATTAAAAAAATCAGTTTCAGATAATTTTATAGTTATAAAGTTTAAACCATTCAAATTTTTTTCAGCTGTTATTACCAAGAGTGACCTAACTATGAAAAACCTTTCATCATTTCTTGTCCTGATAAGGTTAGAGCTGTTAGTCATTAGTCTCATTACCAATATATCGGATTATATAAGTAGCATGGAAAAAATAGTCTCCCATCTGAGTGAATTTGAACGAATAACTGAAGATATTAAAAAATATCCACTCTCTGTTGATACTAAAATTAATACTTTTTTGAGAAATGTTAAAAATTATGATATCCGATGACCAGTATGTATATAATAGTTGTTTGTGTTGGGCTCAGGCCCCGGTGTATTAGTATATGGTTTGCCTAAAATTCACAAATTTGAAATTGGATATAAAGATGAATTTCAGTTTAGACCTATATTTGCAGCATTCAATACTCCATCTTATAAATTAGCGAAGTTTTCAGTACCAGTAAATATATATGCCTAATGGGAATCAAGCAAGGTAAAATGTTAAGGGATAGAGATGGGTTAGAGAACATATCTAATGTACCTAATATTATAGAATGAATAGTCATTGGTATATTCACTTTATAGGTATATACAGACCATACATGGATTAAATTTTGATAATTTAAGATATTGTAACAATGTTAGCATTCATATACTTTAAATAGGAGAAAATTAAAGTTATATGAAACCTATAGGATTAAGATAACAATTTAAATTGAGCATACGCAGTCCCCAATCAAATAATTCCTATAAATAATAAGTTAGTTAAAGAATAAAGTGGAATGTTTACAGAGAAAATAGGTAGTTGAGATTGGCATCAAGTTACGAATAGGTAAAATATTAGTCACTATTTTTTTATTAAATGTTACCCCTGAAGACGGATATCACGAAGGCGTCAAAGAGCGTGGGAAATAAAAAAAAAATGGTCGAGTTGATTGACACTACAAAATAAGTAAATACAATTTCATTGTACACCTCTATACTTACATACAAATGTATATAGGTCGATATCTGCGCATCTATTTTTATGCATAATAAATCATTCCAACAGGTGGTCAATACAACAGTTATACCAATTGCATCTACACTCCACCAAAGTGTGAGAACTGAGAGCAAGTCCAACTGAACAATGGAGTGTGTCAATACGCATGTACCAGGATCTGATACCAATTTATACAACTAACTTTTTGTATTATACAAAGATTATTCCGCAAATTGAAAATTCCCCCAAAAAATTGATATTCCACCTAGTTCCTGTCTCAGTCTCCTGTCATTCTGTCTCTCCTCCTCAATCATGTCTCTAGAAATATACACTTTCAGGAATTTGGTCGAGTGTCTCAGTCTTCTGGCCTCTCTTGGCTTCATCATCACTCAATTTCACCAGCAGTGGTCTATTTCTATCACTTTTCTTGCATAGCCTAATAAGTTTTTCAAATTTCACATCTTGAAGCCCACAGGAAAAAGAAGCTCACAGGAAAAATGCTCACAGGGGAAAATGCGCACAAGGAAAAAAGGCCACAACTACCTAATATTTATAATACAGAAAAACATATAAAGGTGTTTTAAATAAGGGCTTAAGTTAACGGAAAATATTCTAAAATACAGTTGTTTCTAATTTATTTTAGTATTGGTTTTAAAACAAAGTACCTAATTACTTTTCGTAGTACTTAAGCACTTCTATTTAAGTATCATCAAGATAATAAAAGATCAACGCATTATGACTTGTATGAGTGTGTTGTCAACTTGTCACTGATGATAGCATACACTGTGTCCGAATAGTATAACATTATGACATATGGAATTGAACTCGTTAATTATTTTGTAATATGCTAATAGGCTTTTCTGTCTATGAGCTAATATTGTACTGAACATTTTCTTTCATCGTTCAATAAAATGTTTCAATGTTTCAACATCTCTCAGATTTTAAGAAAGCTCTAACAGTTGCATTATTTTTTTCAATTAATAACTTAACGATTGGGAAATGTTCAGCTCTCTTGAACAAAAGTGAATAATCAACAACGTCAGTGTATAATTCCGTAATTACATATTTATGGAGAAACTCTGAATCGAGTATGATGAATGCAGTATAATACTTCAGTACAAAGAACACTTGTCAAAGAATGATTGTAAAAAGTTTTTGAACATCGAATAATTTCCAAGGGTCGTGTCATTGAATGGCCTCTAAGGAACTTAGATTTAATTGCTTGCATGGGGTTATTTCACTTATTTCTTGTGGGGTTATTTCACTTATTTGTAAAATGATGTATACTCCTCCCCACCTGATAATCTGAATCAATTAAAATAACAAACAATTAACGCACGGTTTGAATTTCTTGAGAGCTATTTCTGATGTTGATCAAAAGATCAATGAAATCAGTTAGAATACGGGCGCTTAAATATGTTGTGGAAATTGGGGGTTTACGGTTGTTTTTTGGTAAATAAAGTTTTAATTTAGATCTTCATATAATATGCAATTATTTCTTCATTATAACTAAGAAATACTAGGAAAACTAACCCAAAACATTCTTCTAGAATCTAGTGCTTTCTGTTACAAACAATCAATTAAGGACTTCATTTATTTATAAAGTCACTTACCACCGTCGGTGACAATGCTCATAGATGCAGAAAAGCTACTCCGTGAATGCAGCCACTTGCCAAGGAATGTGACGAAATGGGACACAAACACCAGTGACTGCACTCACGGATGGAAGAGGAAAATAAAGAGGTGATAGAAAATGAAGCCTACGAGCCGTATACCTAACACAAAATCTAAACCTCGTAGTTGAATATCATAACTAGAGCTAGGACATTGGGGCACTTAAAAAAGAGCAGTAGTAGCGGTCAAAACGAGCACTTGTAGCGCTATAAATGTGCAGTAGGAGCGATAAAAAAGAGCATTTGGGGCACTTATCGGGGCATTTGGGGCACTTATCGGAGCATTTGAAGCACTTATCAGTGAATTTGAAGCACTTATCAGTGAATTTGGGGACAGTTATTGGTGCATTTGAGGCAGTTTTTGGAGTGTTTCATGCACCGAAAGAAAAAGCGTGTTACTTATCAAAGTAAGAATTTCAACGAGGTTTTGTTTTTGGAGTTTTTGGATGTAATATAAACAAGAATTATCTTTAACTTTTATCCATAAATAATTCATTTTGAAAAATCATTATGTAAATATGTAAGGCTTAAAAGTATTGTGCAATACTTGAAAAAACATAAGAAAAAGAACAATAGATGTTGAAATCAAAACGAACGTATACAGTACATATAATAATTGGAATCTATATCGAGTCTATAATGTTACAGAAAATTCTAACATCACATGTTGTTGAAGTTTGGTAAGAATGTGAAAGTTAACCCATATTAACAAGATAAAACCATTACTTCCTTAACATTTTTTTGACACTTTATCGTCTATCTGAGACCAAATATTTCAATAAAAAGAATAATCTCTACTTCTGTGGAAGTAACAGGGGCACTAGCATAGCGGGAAATATCTTAGGGAGTCAATTCGGGAAAGATTTTAGTCTGGTTTCTTCACTACGCCTTGCAAAACATTCAACCCTGTATTCACTTACTCAAACAAATGTACGAAAAAATAAGGTATGTAAAATAAAACAAAGATATTAGCAGCTAAATAGATATGAATTACGTGAAAATCTAGGGTTACTATTAGAATAGTTATACCTCTTTTTAATTTTTATATAACTTTTCTAATCAAAGAAAATGTATAAGAAAAGGGTAACAAAATTAAATCATTAAAAAAACTGAACAACAATACATTAACTCATTAAGTGAATATAATCTAATTAATCAATGCATGACTAGATTAATGGTAGACATAGAATATATTTATTAATCCATATAATTTAAAGATGTCATTGTAAGAGCTACATGGCCCTTATAGAACGGATATTTTTTGCCCGAGCTTTACGAGCTCTACCTGTAATATGATTTCTCTTCAACATTTGAAATTAGTTAACTATCAAAAAATAAATACGGATACAATTTCTTTGACTGTACCTAGGCAATAGGACACAAACACATACTCTGGTATTTCACCGAAGCTATCTCTCTATCAATATCAAATTCGTATTTCAATCTATTTTTAGTTTAAGTATATTTATACGAACTAATTATTGGTTATAAGAAGAATGGGGAAAGAAATGTATGAATTATTAATGTTACCTAAATAAACAGTCTCAGCAATCACTGGTAGATAACTATGTGAAATTAGTTCGATCATTCCCGTTTAAGCTCTATGAACCATTAAATACACTTAAAAGTGCAGTTGTCCACCCGGTAAGAATCATGCAGTTATTTGACATTACTCAATCTTGGTGCGCAATAGAAGTCAACCAGAGTACATATGGAGCATTTTGAGGCGTTTTGAGCATTTTGGGGCGTTTATAGCGTTTGGAGCATTATGAGCGCTAGTGGCATTTAACTTATAAATGCTCCAATGTCCGAGCCTTAATCATAACCCTAGCACTATTGTCTAAAACTGCAAAAAGCGTTGGAAAAATTATAAACATGGTAAAAATTAAAAAATAAAATTTATAATCCAAATTACAACAGTTTGGGGCCCAAGGGACGCCACCCCCTTCTCTTCCATTCACCATAGACAGCTTCAGGATAGAGCACCTGGGGGCTATAGCTAGTTTAAACAATGAAAGATAAAGAAGCAGTTGGGAAATAAGTAGATATACTTTAGTAATTACTTGAGAGTACTTGATCACATAGTGCAGTAGTTGGTTATTAAAATAATGATGCATTAATTTTAATAACCATGCACGAGATTGAGCTTTGAGATCTAGGATAAAATCCAAATTGTCGACCAGATTCACATTATCGACCACATAAGATTAAGATAACTATAATTTATTTAAATTAATCAAAATGTTAAAATTTAGATAAATTATAGCTATCTTAATTTTATGTAGTCGATAATGCAAAACTAGCCGACAATTCGGAACTTCCCCTTCTAGTTTAGAGGAAATACCTCTCTATACTACCTTTACTCACGGCAATTAATACTCTATATAGGATGTAGAAAATAAGAGACTATAAATTAAATAAATACTTACATGATAAAAAATCTTCTTGATTCCTATCATAATCCATCACTTCAATTTCAGCAGAAATATAACACACGTGTTCTTCCAATGAGCTCTGAAACATTACAATGAAATCAACTAACTGCTTCTGAATTTAACCTGACTTTTTTTCGGAAACGGTATTTGCGTTTCTAGCCCCAATCGACTACAGATTTTTATTTCTACCTCAGTTTAGAAGGCTCCGATCGTTGTTTGAGTACGCTAGAACGATTTAGAACTTCAATTGCTCATAATTCGTGCAAGTTTTAAAAAACTGTTTGTTTACTTTTTTTTCTCAATATTACATTTTCAGCTGCACGCACACTTTGCTTAACTTTGTGTCTCAATTTCCATTTATTTATATTTTTGCTTGATAAAATCCACGGACTTGTCAGGTGTCAGTAAAATTGGAGAAGTTCTGGAGAAATTGTCAGGATAATAACATGGAATTGACTCATTTTAGTAAAGTCAGAAATCAAACTTTATGATGATGACCTTCCATTCATTTGCATAATGTAATAACTAACTATGTATACATTTTCAATGATCATTAGTGAGGAGTGTCGTGCATATTAATTTTTAATTCCTACCGCGGAAAAATTCCTCAGCGGGTTATGTAGTTAATGAAAATCTAAACTTTGTGCAATGGTGTAAAAATATTCTGGTATTATGATCACAATTATCAGTCTGAAAAGCGATTGTATATTAACAGGATCTCTCAAGATGGAATCAACGCAAGAAACTCTAGAAACGCATGTAGGACCACTAGATGGTCCTACATGGGTATTTCTAGATGGGTATTTACCATTAACAACTATCGAGCTGATTTTAATGTTAGAGTCTATATGAGTAGACCGCAGTATAGAATTAAACGAGCTGTTTTGGGTTTTTAAGTCGGTGAAGGGGGCACTCATCATATTCAAGGATACTTGGAATTACTCAGATCATATAGACTGAACTTCGTGAAGAAAATATTCACTAATGCATACTGGAATGCAGCTCGGAAAGGTGCATTGGAGAATTTTGAGTACTGTACGAAGGTAGGTAATTACGATTGTTTGGGTGATTTTTCTGACATTTTTGATAAGACTCTTAAATCTAAAATAAAAGCCTGTGCCTGTACCAATGATTCTTGATGGACTTATGGATAGGATGAAGAAACCGCAAATAGTATCATCGAAAGAATTTTCAGATGGACATTTTTATTTTTAGAGAGCTGAACGGTATTTGACGACATTGAAATGTACAATTGCAATGTATGAGAAATGGAGCTCTTACAAAGTGTATCCTTGGCAATATAGTGTTCTCGAAACTGTAATGCAACAACCTTCCAGAGAAGTTTTGTGGATATCAGATGTATCTGGAAACGTCGGTAAAACTTTTCTTGTGAATATTTTGAACATATTGTATTGTTTCACTCTACTGAATGATAACATCTCCACCCATGATATCGGACCAATGCTGAAGAATGTTAAAGGTTTCGTGTTTGATATTCCGAGATCTAAGCTCGACCCTTTTGGCTATGGTTTAGTTGAATGTGTCAAGCAAAGTACATGGCATCAGGAAAATACCATGTTCTCTTCAACAGGTAAGTTTTAAAGAAATGCTTCTCATGTTCAATTTAAACTTTTTATCGAACGAATAATATTAATAATTACTTTTTTCAGATTTGAACCCGTTCCTGTTGTCGCATTTGCCTCTCTTAAATGCACTCTCGGAGGATAGATGGAAAATTATTTCATTGTGGAGTGGCGATTTCGAGGATATGAGAAATAATGTACTGATGGACTGACTACCCTGCGGAATTTGAAATGTTCGTACCTCCTAGATTCCCCAATGTAGATGAAGACCATCCGTGGCTAATGAAGAGAACGTTAGAGGTGGTGAAATATCTTGCACGAACGAAAATCTTCAGAATGGAACCATTCACAGAGCATGTTCTTCTGTTCCTGACACAAGTTTTCAGTCAGGCATCCAACATTTCTGAGGGTAAGTACATTCTGACTCCGAACATTTTCAAATTTTTGTATAAACTATTAGCTGAATAGCTTATCTATCGTCTACAATCCAGTACCACCATTTCCGATACGCCTGCCAAATCCTGCCAAGTGTAGAAGGCATCCAGATAAAAGTAGGTGACACCGTATAAAGTTAACAATTTGAACTTGCTTAATTCTAATATAACTATGTTTAACTATTTTTCACTCTTACAGGCGTGTTCAGGAAGGGGCGTCCTTGTCTAACCAAGAAAACTCAGCGTCCTGGAATATTAGTTGGAAGGAGAAGCTCTACTACTCTGCAAGGGCCACTCGCTAAGAAGACTCATTCTCAAAGCATTTCTAGATTTTTATCAACCTTAGAATAAAAATGGACTTACTATATGCTTTTAAATCCTTTCCTGCTTATTTCGGATAAGAGTTCAAATTTTTTATTTCAAATTCCCTGTAAGTAAGCAGGACATTACCTGACAAATTCTCGACTTCAATCCTGATAGATTCTGTGACAATAGCTTATGCAGCTGACAGTTGAGAATACTAAAGATTTTAAATTGTTCGAAGTTCAACATTCTTCCAATCCTTAGAAATGATTATGTATCAAACTATCTGTATATGCTTCTTATACTTCCTAATACACATGTAAGACTTAATTCGAAACTAAAATTAAGTGTTAAAAAATATCAGGTTATATCTGAAGAACTCAAAAAGAGTAAGTCATTATTAGGAAACAGTCAGGATCTATGCGCGTAAACTGTCACACATCGTCTACCTGACTTGAATGAGTGAAGTTCCAGCCTGACTTTTCAATTTTGGAGAAGTTCTTAGTGCGACTTGTAATTTTTTTTTATGAAACTTGCTTAGTTTTTGAATTATTGAACCAAATACTATCTAATATATTATTTTTTCCCCACAGTTAATATTGAATTTAATAGTGCTATTTATTTGTTCAATTAGAAATAAATTACTTTAATTAATTTAATTTGTCTTCAGAAACAAACCTAGCTAGATAGTCTATCACTTCGGAAAACATGTTTGTCTGTTTTTTTTGCTCCAAAAGCATAGGTTCTTATAAACTTTTGAAACGACATGTTAGTCTTCACCATGCTAATTATAAGAATCTTTATTTTACGTGTAAACAAGAGGGATGTTGTAGGACATATTCGTCAATAAACTCTCTGTACAAACATTTAAGGGTTAAACATATCCCATTTGAAATATCATCAACCTCAGTGAAGACAAGTATTAAATCTCCACATTCAGTACATGCTATGACAAGCACTAATAATTGCTCACTATCTCTAAATGATGAAGTTATTAAGTGAACCATCACTAAGCATAACTTGTAGTGACTCTGAGATAAATTTGATCACGTTGCTGTACAAAAAGCCCCATATAACTGCTAAAGATATCAATGAAATTGTTGTTGCTGTTATAAACATAACGAATGAAAATGACATGATGGAAAATATGAATTCAGGACATAAAAGAATCAGATATTTTGAAAACTTGAATTTATATGTACAGCCATTTTCTAAAGTCGTGAATACATTAGATTCCAATAAATTTGATAGTATTCAATCCATTTCTCTAAAGAAAACCCTAAAATTGTTGTTCTCTGTGGAGGGTCTTTTAAATTCGGCAATTGAGTACATGTGGCAGTAGGTTCAAATCTATCTCTGTTGGTAGAATTCTATTACCTTTTGTTATTTTTTTTGATGATTTTGAAATTGGTAATCCATTAGGATCCCACAAAGGTGTGAATAAACTGGGTGCAGTTTATATGTCCCTGAGATGCTTAGATCCGTTAAATTATAGCAAGTTGAGTAATATATTTTTATTGTTATTGTTCAAGTCAAAACCGAGGCACCAACTAGGTAATGAAATAATATTCGAAGATTTGATCGATGAGATAGTGGATTTGGAAACTAATGGCATAATAATCAATGGCAAGAGAGTATTTTTCTTGTTAGCTGGTATCTTGGGAGATAACTTAGAACTGCATACAATGTTGGGTTTCTCTGAATCATTTTCCGCTAATATGTGTTGTAGATTCTGTAGGATTAGTAAAATTGCTATGGTGGCAAATTGTTCAGAGGTACCTGGTCTAATGAGATCTCCTGAGAATTATACCAGAGATCTCTCTACTGATGATCAGGGCTGGGACAATATGCATTTATCATAAAAGCATATGATGCGTCATATATTAGTTAGAGCATATGCCTTAATAATAACTCATATGCCCAAACAATTAGGCATATGCTCTAACGGTAAAGCATATGCCCTAACAATAAGGCATATGCCCAACAGTAAGGTATATGCACTTTCATTGCAGTATATGTTAATTAGAGTACTGGAAGATACATATATGGAATATTATATATGATTGCATCATTTATAGGATGTAAAGTTATATTGAACAATTACAAATTACGTTCTACTCAATGCAGCAGCCTTGATTATCAAAATATGAAATTATTTAAAAGTCTATCGTTACTACATGCAGTCATATCTAATATTATTGGAACTTTGTTCAACCGGTAACTTATTTCTGTTCATTTGAATCTCCATATATACACATCTACAGTAAAGCTCATTATTTGCATTGTTTTTTTTTTGTCTCTTGGAAACTTAAGTATACGTAAGCCTAAACAACGGAAACAAGTGGATGTGCTAATAAAGGAAATTCTTGAGGAATATCCAGACTTTGAACTCTCTGATGGAACTATGACATGTAAATATTGTAAATCGAAGGTAAGTAACTATAGATCTACTTGGGTTAAGTTACAATTACCAGATGCTATTCTCTTTAAGTACAGTCGTTATATTTTGTTATGGTGCTTGTACGACCGCCATAGTTACCGGTTTTTGAATAGATACATTTATATCACAAAATACGATTCAATATTTTGAAGCCTAGCTATATGTATATGTGTCAATTTATGATTTTCATTGTCTAAATGAATTTCTTCTGTAGTTCAAGCAAACGAAGAGATTCCACTTTCAACAACATATGGCAACATCTAAACACAAAACCAATAAGCTGAGATGTGAAGAGCCCTCGCCTTCAGCAGGTCCTTCTAATGTAAACAGTGTAGATCCTTCAGCTGACCGATCTAGATTATCTCCATTTAACAGAGATATGTGTAATTTTGTAATGCATTTATTTCAGCAGATATCCCATTGAGCGAATTAGAAAATGAAGATTTCAGAATGGAGAATGCATCCCAGACCGAACCGCCTTACGAAAATACTATGTAAGAAACATCTATGAATCAAAAATGGAAAGTTTACAAAAAAAAGCTAAGGGACAAAAATTGTGGGTATCAATTGAAGAAACTACAGATGTTGAACAGAGGTAGTACATAGGTTGTTTCATATTTGGAATCATGGGAGTACCTGAAGAGAAAAATAAATGTTATCTTGCAAATATTGCAATCATTCAAAAAGTAGACCATTCAACCATACTGGATTTTTCACAGATTCACTTCGATTTTATGGACTGATGAGTTCCATTATGAGGACATCTTACTGGTAACAACTGACGCTGCTCCTTATATGGTCAAAGCGATGAATGCACTGAAAGTTCTATTTCCTAAAATGGTACATGTCACTTGTCTAGCACATGGCTTGCATCGCATTGCAGAAAAAGTTAGAGGTAACTATCCGGATGTGAACAAATTATATCTGCTACAAAAAGTATATTTGTAAAGGCACCACATAGGATTGAAAAATTTATTGAATTGGCACCAGGTATTCCTCTTCCGCCGTCTCCGGTTATAACCAGATGGGGTACTTGGTTAGACGCTGCCAAGTATTACACTGTTAATTTGGAAAGTGTGAGCAGAGTCATAAAATCATTGGATGGAAATGAGGCACAAAGCATATCCGATTCCCAGAAACTTCTGGACAATTTTGAACTCTCTCTGTCTCTTAGCTTCATTTCCACTAACTTTTCTATTATTCCAACAACAATTGTGAAGTTGGAGAAAAGAGGTTTGCCACTTGCCTCCTCAATCAACCTAATGGAAAATATTGGCAATCAACTCAAGAATCTGTATGACCAGGGATATTCCGACAAGTATACTACATATTTGGGGAAAAACACCGGGTTTTCAACATTGAAAACAATTAACCTAATATTGGAAGGAGCCATCAAGACTTGTGATGACGAATTTATAAAGCAACTGACATCTGCAGAACTGGCCTCCTTCAATAATTATGCTCCTACAGTTAGTTGTGATGTAGAGAGAGTTTTTTCACAGTACAATACTGTATTAGCTGCCAATAGGAGAAGCTTCAACTTTGAAAATTTGAAGCATCATTTGATAATTGAATGTAACTCAAGTTTATATTTTAATTCTGTTTTGTTTCTTTGTTTCTGTTTTGTTTCTTGTTCTCAAAGTTTGTGTTACTGTTAAAAAAAAAATTGCGTTCAATATGTAAATGATTTCATTACCCTTCGGATAAATATATTTTATGTAGAATAGGCTAGTCTGCAGACTATAATAGGCAGTGGTTATTCCATTCACGTTGACTGTAAGACAGTCAATGAACAGTATTTCATATGAAATCAACAACTTCAAGATAATGTATTTTATGATATCAGTATCACCAACTAATCTAATTTATATTTTAAACTGCATATTATTCACGTTCTTCTTTCAATTCATATGTGCATACGTAAGAGCATATGAACATATCTTAAGGTCATAAGATCATATCTTAAGGTCATAAGATCATATCTTAAGGTCATAAGATCATATCTTAAGGTCATAAGATCATATCTTAAGGTCATAAGATCATATCTTAAGGTCATAAGATCATATCTTAAGGTCATAAGATCATATCTTAAGGTCATAAGATCATATCTTAAGGTCATAAGATCATATCTTAAGGTCATAAGATCATATCTTAAGGGAATATTTTTAGAGCATACACTCATATTTTACGACCATAAGGTCATATTTTTCAGAGCATATACGTCATATTCGTTAGGTCATATTGTCCCAGCCCTGCTGATGATATATCTAAAACTGGAATAAAACACATATGTTTTTTCAACAGGATTAATTCGTTTTATTGTACTCGGAACTACGTGGTTGATGTAATGCATGATTTGTTTGAAGGTGTGGCTTCCTATGTTCTTGTTAAATGCTTTCAGTACTACATAAAGAACAAAGTATTCACTATTGAAGTGCTGAACCAGAAAGTTCAAGATTTTCCATTTCAGAACATTTTCAAGAGCAATAAACCTCCCATTTTGAACGAAAAGAAATTATTCTGTGGCGATTTGTTTGAAGGTGTGGCTTCCTATGTTCTTGTTAAATGCTTTCAGTACTACATAAAGAACAAAGTATTCACTATTGAAGTGCTGAACCAGAAAGTTCAAGATTTTCCATTTCAGAACATTTTCAAGAGCAATAAACCTCCCATTTTGAACGAAAAGAAATTATTCTGTGGCGACATAAAGAACAAAGTATTCACTATTGAAGTGCTGAACCAGAAAGTTCAAGATTTTCCATTTCAGAACATTTTCAAGAGCAATAAACCTCCCATTTTGAACGAAAAGAAATTATTCTGTGGCGACCTCTGAGTGCTTCTGAAATGAAATTATTGGTGACCTTCTTACCTCTCATAATTGGAGAACTTATTCCTCGGTCTTGTCTTGTTTGGAAGTTAGTTGTAACTCTGCAAGAAATTGTTTGCATTTGTTCTTCTAAAAGAATTTCTGTAAGTTCCAGTGAATACCTTGATACTCTTGTCACCGAATTAAACGAGATGTATATGTCTTTCTTTGGAGAGAATCTGAAACCGAAATTTCATATCCTGACTCACTATAAGACAGTCATTTTGCAGAATGGTCCTATGGCACACAATTGGTCTTTTAGATTCGAATCAAAACATTCTATGCTGAAGCAGTATGCAAATGTCTGTAGGTCCCGAGTTAATGTCTGTAAATCTGTTGCTAAACGGCATCAGCTGATGCTCGCCTCTTCTTTGCTCAGCAATCAAGCTTTTATTCCTGATAGACCATTAATTGGGCCTGCCACTTACTGCCACTCAAAATGTGCTTACGTGAGTGAAAAAGTTTCTTATAGAGGTGTTGAATTGAGAATGGGTAGTCTAATTCATTTCGACTCCGCTAAAAATTTCCCTTTTTTCGGCGAGATAACTGAAATTCTTTCAGTAAATGATGATATCAGAATCATAACAGATGTGTTCAAAACTACTGCATTCGATGAACATTTTCAATGTTTTACTATTTCTAAACTCAAGCCATCCACAAATTCCTTATCTCTTCAATCTTATTTTCTTATACCCTGCCTTAGTGTTAGAATTGAGAATGAAATTTACGTTTTCTATAATAGATTCGAAGAATAATTTGCTGGAAAGACTGATAAAATAATATACATGCGTACCCCGCTCTTTTTACAACTCAGACTTATGCCAATCTAGTAAGTGTGGAACATGGTTTTCATTTATTTCTCCTGGTATAGACATTATTTATACGAGTAACTTGTAATTTAGTTGAACAATTTTAGTTCAGCTGTTTTTGCTGTAATTTATGCAGGTGGGTATTATTAAAATATATTTATGGTAAATCAATTTTTTTACTAACTGAATTTCTTTTCAATCTTCCCTATGTGAATGTGTTGCATTGGACATAGCTAAACAGTAAACGAGCCACCGCATTACCAAAATCATTCCTATTTCCTAATATATTTTCTAAACCTGGAGAAGTAAATGTTATTAAATGTCCCACACTTCTCGATTGTTATAAGACAGTCTTAATAAGAGCGAGAAGCCTGCTAATCATTTTCAGTGGTACTTCTACTATAACTCTTCTCGGATGTAACCATTTCCATATATCATGTTATTCCTTCACTAATTTTTGCTCATGAGGACTTGTGCATCTCTTTCCTTGTACTTTTCACATGTTTTAATGTATGGTATATATTGTGATTTATTGGTATTAGAAACTGAAGTACCTTTTGCCAAGTAACTCTTTTCATTTACTTCTAGTATTAAGACCTTTAAAGTTTATTTTAAAATGATTTATTTGTTTTTGAAACTTCTGTAATGTACAAGTTTTTTCATTTATTTATTTAAAAAGGAATTTTGTTTATTACCTAAAATATAATTTGAATATTAAATGAATTGCCTTTTATTTAGATACTTATTTTTAGGAGAGAAGGTCCAACTGTAAATAAAATCAAAATATGAAAGTTGGTTCACAAATTCTTTGATTGGACATAGCAGAAAATATATTTGAAGAATGACTTTAAATTATTATTATACTCATAGATTGGTTTTGTTAATGCAGCAAAAGAACTTTGCTAATGGTATCTAAAGTATCTTTAAAATTACAAAAGCCAATTATTAATGCTACTAAATATTTCTGTTTGAATGAAAAAAAATTTGGTCAACATGACGAGACATTTTTTTTGATGCAACACTGCTTGATTTCAACTACAACGAACTAGTTTTGTTACTGTTACTATATGATTATTTTTCTTGAACCTAATCATTTGGTTGCATGACAAGAAATTTTTTATTATTAAAACTAAGAAATTGGTTTGTGATAACTGTATTATATTTTCAGTATAACAAACTAGTTTTGTTACTTTAAAACCATATTCTGTTAATATAACAAAATATATTGATTTGTGGTAACTGTACTCCATTGTAACAATAACCTAAGCTGTTTCGGTTAAAATAACAAGATGATTTTGTTGCTACAAAAAATTATTTGTCTCTCTTTAAATATACTTTTTGTTGACATAACAAAATACATTTTTTGAAGTAACAGTATTGTAATGTTACTATAACTAATAAGCTCTAGTTACTGTAACCTTAAAAGTTCTAGTGTAACTATGACAAAAAAACCTTAACAAAAAATAATATTTACTGTAACAAAATTATTTTGATGGCTCATAGCTGACTAATTTATTTTGTTGATACAATCAAAAACCTACTTTTTTTTGTTGTATCAACAAAACCGTTCTCTGTGTGTACAAACAACTTGCAACGTAACTCTGGTCTACTAGGAGGCTTTGCTATAATAATAATTACAATTATATTTACCAAAACACAGATAAAATAATGGAAGAATAGAAGATGGTTCACAAAAATACAGCTCGAATTACCATAGCCTTATCGTATTAAATTGCCCTTTTCCTATGGGATTGATAGTAAATTATCACCTATTTTCTAAGTAGATGAGGCTTGTTAATAAACTTATCCCATAGAGCAAATTAAGTCTCCGGGTTCTTTAACAATTATTTGTATTATCTTAACTTGAAGAGACTTGGAGGTAATTGATTGAATTCTATTAAACTGACAAATGACTAAACGGTAAAAGTTTTTAGGAAGTAAATTAAACACAAGGAAGTTTTAAATGGGTGTACTTATATTAAAGTTCAAATAGTACAGAGTTCTAAGACTTACGCACAAGTCTTCAAATAACACAACACAAGTTTTAAATAAACTAGCGGTTGAGTAAACTTAAGGGTTTAAAATAAACAAGGGTTTGAGTTGCCAACTCACGAAACCCGTGGATGGACAAGTCCGACTGGACTTGGTCCGACCAACCAGTCTTCAAGAGACCATCGCGAACTATGAACACTTTAGTTAGGTGCCAATGGTATTTAAAGGATGAACTGGAGAGTCCAACCTTCCAGTGAGTGAATAAACTTCTGTTAAGGTACTGATAGTACTTTTCAAAGATGTTTTTCTACTCACTGCAGATAGAAATAACACACAATGCATTATTCAAATTTAACACGCTAGTGGTAATGGCTTTCTATACGATTAACATATAGATCGATCAGATTTACTAATAGTTCATTTTAGTGAAACCTGATTTACTAATAAACATCCAAATTTAAGCATACTATTTCAGAGTCCTGTTTAACCTATACATGATCAGAAATGTTACAAGTTCCTAACTATTAATTAAGTATTTCAATTAGGATAATTGAAATACTTACTTAATTCCTTTTAAATTAATTAAGTATTAATTTCAATTCTATCTATAGAAAAAGAACTCAATATTCTAAGTTGTATAACTGATTTACAAAGTTCATGAAGTTATATAACTTAGTACAAATTATAAAGTTATATTCTGAGTTACAAGTTATAGCTCTGGGTTACAAGTTATAAAGTTATGTTCTGAAGTTACAAGTTATATTAGCGGCTTACATCAAAGCTATTCGTTTATAATTATATTCGAGCTCCTAGCGAGAATAACATGACCATAAATTTAAATAGCATTTCCTTCTAATGAACAGTGTACAAGATTAAAAAGATTATGTCTGATTAAATGATTATCAAATTATAGAAATTGAAAGATTAAGTAAAGATACAAGTTCAGCGTATTAACAATCTTTCTATTGTTAATATCACTCCCCCCTTCGTGTTTCAACCGACTTGTCGGTTGAATTTCAATTTCTAAACCCTTATTATCGAAATCCAATCGAAAAATATCCTAACAAATTTCGAACAACACTCGGAAAACATCCTATGAAATTTCTTAAAATTTCTAAGTCCGAAACATAAATTATATCTATTAAAACAAAAGAAATTTAATCATTCGATTCATGTATTATGAATTTCAGATTAAAATTTGATCTGCTAAATAGATCAGTCTTTTCATCATAAAATTTGTGTGTACAAAAATATGATGACAAGACAATTCCTATCATATATGTAATCATGAATTCTACCTCTGGTCAAGATATTAAATCAAAATAGAGTAAAAATTTATAAGTTATTCTACTCATATTCAGAAACATACATCAAAAATATATTTTCATTTTATGGAATTTATTTAACTAATAAAGATATTCAAATATCTAACCTTGTTTATAATTATTCAAAATTGAACCTGAAATCCCATTTCATCCAGTTCTAAAATTTCAAAACATGAATCATCAAATTATGAATCTCAAATTCAAGTTGAACAATAATAAAACTTCAATCTATAACTGCTAAATTTATATTTTAATTTTTTAAATAAAAGTAACCATTACCTTTCTAAAAATTAAATATGTATGTTCTCAATTCTTAAACACTTAAATGGAAATAGTATCCAGGTGAATGTCTAGTCATTGAAAACACCCTTAAAGTTTTTCTTCAAAATATAAAGTTCGTTTAATACTTTACTGCAATATAGTCCAACTATAAACATCTTACTTTCATTCAAGAACCAAAATTATAATGCTTACAAATAAGATTATCAATAAAATCTAAGCATACGATTATAATATATCTACTATTATTATATCTTCTACTTCAAGCATCGTAATTTGAAACGTCGGAAATAAAGTTAAGTAATTTTCAAATGAAATTAATTTTAAAATCAATAGAGATTAATTACTTTTCATATTTCCAATGAATATAATCTATAATCAATAGAACTTAGTTAACTTATATATCTCAAATGAATATAAGCTATAGTCAATAGAACTTAGTTAACTTTTATATCTCAAATGAATATAATCTATAGTCAATAGAACTTAATTAACTTTTATATCTCAAATGAATATAATCTTACATCAAAATCGAAACTTCATTATAGTTTATTCTAATTCCAAAATATTCATTCCAAAATATATGAGTAAAACTAAATTCGTTATTACTTATCTTAAACTTCTCTCTTCTTAAACTATGGTTATATATGTTATGTAATATCATATGAGCTATATTATTGGTTAGTATTCATTTATACTATTGTTAGCTTTACATAACTTATTTTTATTCGTATTGAATAAACATATTCAGATTTCGTTTAAAATATTCAATGAAATTAAAGTTACTTTAAATCAAATGTTCAACTTCGAAATCTGTAAACTATCAAATGAAATCTTAAGTAATCCTTTAAAGAATTAATTTTCAAATAAACATCAATGATTAAATGCTCATAACCTGAATGTTTCAATAAGCAATTAATATTTAATCTTTCTTTAAAGTAAATTCAAAGTATAAAAATCTAAGATAATTGGACTAAAGTAATAATTCAAAATTTAGAATAATAAGATCAAGGTGAAATGATCTAAATGTGTCGGTACCATCAGAGAAGACTTCTCAAAGTAGGTACATGAGAGTTGAAGCCCCCATGTTCATTCTCCTCCTTCAGAATGAATGGTTCCCTCAGGTTATCGGGCATTGGTTTGTGACGTCACCAAGTATGACTGCGAAGTCGTCACCAAGTATGATTGTGAAGTCATCATCAAGTATGACTGTGAAGTCATCATCAAGTATGACTGTGAAGTCATCACCAAGTGTGCTCCACTGCTCAGCCTTCTCGTCACTAGGCGTAGCTCGGCTTATCCTTTTCGGATCAACAAGTTACTGGTGTTGGATTGTTCCAACATCTGGTTTGTTATTGCTCTGCTCCAGTTTCTCGAGAGATGTTTTTCAAGTTTTGGGAAAAATAAATCATTAATTTAAGTATAATTAGGATTATATTTTTACCTAACTATTACTTTTAGACTTACAGTTGAAGGATAATATTACTATTTTACCATTGCTAAAACATGATTGTTTTAATTATTTCCAAAATTTTGTACAATGATTCTACAAAATTCTTTAATATTATAGTATTGTTATAATCCTTCAAGTAATATTATAGTTTGATAATATATATCTCACATAACATTTATTTCAAAATATACCTCATTCAGTTTACAATACATATTCCTATTATTATAAAACTGTAAAGAAGGGGTTAGTTATATATATAACATATTTTTCACTTAAAACTAGGTTCATGAAAATCTTGGACACAATCAAAACTGTTATGTTTCTTTTTATTGTTACGTTACTTTACAAGATTTTCACTTATAGTGATAAATTCATAGTAAAATTAAGTAATTCACCTTCAACCGATGTCTTGCCCATAACGTCAGATCGTCAGATGGATGGGGTTCATTGCTTTTGGTTAGCCTCTTTTACGTGTGTTTCTGCAATTACAGGTGAACTTTACTATCTTATACAAGAAACTTACATCTTACATAGATTATTTATCTACCATTACATTACATTTCATCAATAATTATAAGTGTTAGTCAACATAATTTTCTTAATTACTCTTAACTTACAAACACACAGTTATTTATATATATTTTATGTTTCACTGAACATCAATGCATTATATATATAATTTACATTTCTTTAAACATCAGTGTATATTGTAGTTACCCTTAAGAGTTAATGTTATTGATCTAACCATTGAAAGAAATTAATTGAACACAAACTATGTCGTTTTTTAGCTATTAATTATATTTCGTTATGTTCCTTTTATAATCATAAATTCTCGTACAGAATTAAATCTCATTAATTTTTTCATTTGCTTTAACTCAAGTTTAATGTATTCATTTACTTTTTCAAGTAATAATTTAAATATCATCAAGATTCTTGTTATCATTAAACTCAATACTCAAAAATATTTTCGTAATTCCCATTTATCACTAAAGAGCCTTTTACTCTTATTTCAGTATCATTAAACTTTTCAAACGTTTTCTTTATTTGAATCCATACATTATTTATTAAATTATATAACTGTCCCTTTTAAACTCAAACTTTTTAATTACATTTAAACTGCTATACTGAGTTTAATTAATAAATTCATATACGTAACATGAACGTATTTTACAATTCTCGTTACATTTATTTTTATGAAATAAATCCGTTCTATTCGATCGCTTTTATTATTTACGATTTCATTTTAATCCTTTTTATACTCATGTAAAATCAACTACATTCATTCTTTTATAAATCTGGAAATATTACGGTTCCCCCTTGAAATTTTTCTTTAGAAGAAGATTTTCTTCTCAGGGTATTTTCTGTACTCTGGTTGACCTTTGAATCTGCAATTACTGTTTTCTCTTAGTAATATTTACCCTTACAGTTTAGAATGAATATTCTTTATGTATTAGGAATATCCCCCTTTTTCAAATACCAACGTATAAATTATTATACATCTTAATTTATAACTTTCTAATATATTTATCTCACAATTCCATGTATAATCACACTTAATTACACTTCAATTCATTATTGTAATCTTTTTGGGGTCTAATTTTATTCTTCACTCTGAGAGGAATAAATAGAATGTTCCCCTGAGATTATTCTGAAATTCTTAGAGTCTATTTTATTCTTCGTTCTGAGAGGAATAAATAGAATGTTCGCCTAACTTATGTTTGGAAATTCTTTAGGGTCTATTTTATTCTTCATTCTGAGAGGAATAAATAGAATGTTCGCCTAACTTATGTTTGGAAATTCTTTAGGGTCTATTTTATTCTTCATTCTGAGAGGAATAAATAGAATGTTCCCCTTAAGATTGATTCAAACATTTCCTTCATAACAGAATGGTTATATATTTATATATTATCATATATAAAAGTTTTAACGAACTATCTTTTTCAGCAATTATTTTATATATCATTGTACATAAACATTAGGATTTAAGTACATGAATATTATATTGCATGTTTTCATTATTCATTATACATTCAATAATATTCGACTATTTATTTAGAATTCATTTCTAAATTTATATATCAAGAATTCAGTATCTTTATTTTAATTAACAAGTACAAACATTTTTATTTATCATCTTGAAAATCAAAAATTCAACATAAAATATTACACTTCTATTATAAATAAAAGAATTCAAATTAAATGTGAAATAATATTAATTGAAATATTTGCTTCGTATCTTGTTATCATTCAAATCATTCGTTAAACTCTCCATTTGTTATGGTGTTTCAAATATTAGTTCCTGCTACATCTTGGATTGTATAACAATACAGTTCATAGAGAACAGTAGATTGATTTACTGCATGTCATTTAATTATAAATAACTATTAATTCTTATTCATACATTGTTCTTACAGGTTCTAATTCCCACACAAGTAATAACTTATATTACTTCAGTTCCTCAAATTTATCATATTATTAAATTATGATATTACACTTATTTCATGACATTAATTCCATGATTTTATTTCGACGAAGAACCTGTAACTCATTTATTTATCAAACATTACAATTATCATTAAAAGGAATCATCAAGAGCTCTCTTTCAAACTCATTTATTTTATCAAATAATTAATTAAATAATTAATTATTATTTCTGAGTAACCTACTGGAATAATCACATTAATTCCTAGATGTTTTATTTTCCATATAATACTCATTATTTTATTCATATTATATCCTTGCTATAGTCAACTATAGTGTTACTGACTGTACCACCTTCAATGCGTGACAAATTTTAATAGCTCTGTTGACAAAAACTTCCCACTTGAGAATTTACATCGCTTCCTTCAAGATTACGTTTAGTCTTGACTTTTTACTAGTCAAGTATTATAAAATCAAGTTGCGTTATATTTTTACGTTAAGTTATTTTTACGTTAAGTTATATTAATATATATATAACGTTTGCTATATTTTATACTTTATTAATAGAAAAATAGTCTTACGATAATTGTTTTATCTCTTATACATTTATGTTCGATTGCTTGCATTTAATTCACTATTCAAATCAAGTCTTACAATTTAATTATAAAATTCAGCAAATCTTTGCTCTTATAGTATTTTCTTTCTCAGAATTATCGTCTGACAAATACAATTGTCTGAATTCATATCGTTTTTTATACGATTATTTCGTTCATATGAACTAATCACCTATGTGATTATTTTAAGTTATTATTCGTCACTGGAATAATTACAACAACTTCTTATTTAACAGTTAATTATTTATACTCAATATATACTCAATATACGGAAACTGCGTTGAATCTTTCTTATATCGTTGTTTCGTTCATTATTGAGTTACTGGAGATTTTACGTTAAAGCATATAATTATTTAATTACGTTAAACAATAACCTCTAATCAAATCAATTATTTCTTACTTTTAATTATTACAGGAATATAGTTTGAAACTAGATCACATATTGATTATTTAGTATCAAACCTACTTTTCCCCTCTAGTTACCACTTATTACCCGATATTCCATTAACTATGGTTAAGAAGTATTAACCTCTAGGTAACTTTAAATCTCTTCAAAAATATTTAATATACAATATTAATATCAAAATAGTCATTCAAATATTCAAGATATATATATATATCTATATCATTCCTTGTCAATCCTTTAAAATGTTTCACTCTTTTTATACTGAGTCATACCTCTGAGTTTAATATTTACGTTATATCTTATTTACGTTAACTCATTATCTGACTTGATTGTCTTAAATCACTGAAACGATTGACAGGTTCTTTTTTCAAACACTGCGATTATTACTATTTGAATAGGCATACATCATAATTATCAATTGACTTCATCCCTGAAATTAGGTATGATTTTGTCATATATGTACAATACGTGCACATCTTAGGTATTTGCGGTTTTACCTGAAACCCTTTTTTATATTTTATAATATCACAACTCAATGTTGTATCTTAGGTATTTACGGTTTTACCTGAAACCCTTTTTATATCTTATAATATCACAACTCAATGTTGTATCTTAGGTATTTACGGTTTTACCTGAAACCCTTTTTATATCTTATAATATCACAACTCAATGTTGTATCTTAGGTATTTACGGTTTTACCTGAAACCTCGTCTATATTTTATAATATGACAACTCATTTGACTTTCACTGACTTAAAGGATGTTTTGACCCTATAGTCAGATATTCACATCCGTGACTGTACTTTCGGTATATTTCTGTATGATATAACCGTTTTTTATGATATCAACTTCTCTCGATATCACTTTCTCTTGATATTACCTACTAAATAAAACAGCGTAATTTATAATTTCCAAAGATTTTTATCGACGTTATTGCTTTTTAAGCCACAAACAATAAATATCATTTCATTAAAATATGCAAAATTAATGAAATACGAGAATGGGTTAATTACTTCCATTCCAGTACTAAAAATATGGAAAATACTTAGTTCACATAAATAGGTATATCGTTACTTTACCAAATTCACCTTTGGTTATTTACATGACAAATTCACAGGTTATAAGACCCATTTAATATCATCAACTTGGAATATTTTTATTCTCCTTATCGGTGAATATACAGTTACATATTCCATCTGTATCTCTATTTATGAGTACACAGGTTACTACTAATATATTTGCAACTATGTATATTAGCTCATTTAAACATTGTTCTAATGTTTTTTACTTAATACTTTAAAAATTCATACTTTCAAAATAGTATTTTAAGTTCGTTCTCATCATTTGAACTTTCTCTCTAAGCTTCTTCGAAATTCTTATATACGATTTTCTGAATTCCTTTATAATTATTTATTATAATTATACTTCGCCTTTTATAGGACAACAACAGTTATTTTGTTATATAACGTGCTTTCCACGAGTATTTGCAATCTTCGCACATTTATACAACTTTCACTTTCTGAAACATACGTTCCATTAGTTTTCAATGATTTTACTTATAGAATAATTATGCAAAATAAATTAGATTTAAATGTCGTTCTCAGTCAGATGATTATAAAAGTACTGAAATACATGGTATTATTAGCCTGTCAAAATGTAAATAGTTTTCACTATCCCGACACATCTAAAATATTCTGTGCAATTAATATATTCCCAGATTCAATTATATCTGTTAAAAGTTTATTACCTTTAAATGATACACATTGACTAAAATTGTCATATCATCTTACTTTTTACTAACTGCGCTATTTGAGGCTACTGGTCTTTGACACTACTTTTTACTCCACTATTTGAGACTATGATATAAATCTATCATTCCCCCAGGAATGTAGTGTCATAACTACACTTTATATTACTAGGAACCTTTGCGGCAGGTTGTAACTATTTGTGTCGTATTTTGGTAAAGCCATTCTTTATTACATACTACCTTATCTAACAAAACCTTTCAATATACACTGTAAAGATTAATAATTAGTAAAGATTAATAAAGACAATATAAAAATTCACAATACAAAAATATAAGTAGACATTATTATATTCCAGACACAAAATTCATTACAGTATATTAACTTTAGGTTAAATAGTTAAATAGCATCACCTAGTAGTTTGCCTTGTTTTGCCTCTCTGTTTACGGGAATAGTAGAGCTGCCTCTTGTCATCTGCTGATCCATTTCTCTGGAGTCATTCGATTTCTTCTATTCTCCCGTTGTCCTGTTGCAGGTCAACAGCTGTACGCTGTTTCTTGTCCTCTTCTCAGCTTTGGATCTGCTGCGATTCGCTGTTTTCCTGTCAGTGTTAAAGTCCTCGTTTTTTCTGCCTTTTCCATCGTAATCCCTTGGGTGATTACCGCCAGGTAAAAGTGAGTTTCTGTCGCGATGTCATTATTATACTATTATTCAGTATATGGAGTAGGGCTCCCAACTTTATTTGATGAAGAAGAAAATAACTCGTCACTCAGTTAAAGTAATTTCAGTCACTTACTCCGAAAGTGATGAGACGATTTAATTTACTTTAATTCGTTTTTTATTTAAGAGTGAGTTTATCACGACAAAAGTAGCTTTGTCGCCGTACCAGTTTTTCTTGCCACTAGTACCCGAAGAGCTGATAGTACGCAGGTAACAGCGCGTTAACTAGCGTAACTAACGAATTTTTACGTTGCCTCCTTCTTCTTTAGCACAAGGAGTGGTTGTAGCACTTTAACACTAGTGTTATTTTTCACACTGGTATAACACTGAAATACTTTACATCGGTATTTCTTGAAAATGTTATTAGTTATTAGAATACTTTTCACATGTCATGTGAATCTTTTCTGTTGCTTTTCCTTCTTTTTTTATGAAGTGCTGCAGGACTTCCGTATGTGAGTTGAAAGGGTGTGTTCTCCCATCGGCATTGTAGAGTTGCTCCCGTAATGTCCTTTTATCGGAAGGAGTGTGATTGGCTAGTTCACTCGCATTACATTCAATGCTTACCTAGTGATTAACACTGTATAACACTAGGGTTTCATAGTTCTGGTTTTGTACCCTCTTTATCACTGACACTGTCTTTCCAACTTTCCTTTTACTTCTCTAAAAATCTTTAAACCATTTATATTAAGTCAGTTCTTTTCGTTAATAGATTCTAACCTCCTTTTTCCTCCCTCTTTTCTTCAAGACAGTTTGAAGATGCCAATATTAAATTGCCCTTTTCCTATGGGATTGATAGTAAATTATCACATATTTTCTAAGTAGATGAGGCTTGTTAATAAACTTATCCCATAGAGCAAATTAAGTCTCCGGGTTCTTTAACAATTATTTGTATTATCTTAACTTGAAGAGACTTGGAGGTAATTGATTGAATTCTATTAAACTGACAAATGACTAAACGGTAAAAGTTTTTAGGAAGTAAATTAAACACAAGGAAGTTTTAAATGGGTGTACTTATATTAAAGTTCGAATAGTACAGAGTTCTAAGACTTACGCACAAGTCTTCAAATAACACAACACAAGTTTTAAATAAACTAGCGGTTGAGTAAACTTAAGGGTTTAAAATAAACAAGGGTTTGAGTTGCCAACTCACGAAACCCGTGGATGGACAAGTCCGACCGGACTTGGTCCGACCAACCAGTCTTCAAGAGACCATCGCGAACTATGAACACTTTAGTTAGGTGCCAATGGTATTTAAAGGATGAACTGGAGAGTCCAACCTTCCAGTGAGTGAATAAACTTCTGTTAAGGTACTGATAGTACTTTTCAAAGATGTTTTTCTACTCACTGCAGATAGAAATAACACACAATGCATTATTCAAATTTAACACGCTAGTGGTAATGGCTTTCTATACGATTAACATATAGATCGATCAGATTTACTAATAGTTCATTTTAGTGAAACCTGATTTACTAATAAACATCCAAATTTAAGCATACTATTTCAGAGTCCTGTTTAACCTATACATGATCAGAAATGTTACAAGTTCCTAACTATTAATTAAGTATTTCAATTAGGATAATTGAAATACTTACTTAATTCCTTTTAAATTAATTAAGTATTAATTTCAATTCTATCTATAGAAAAAGAACTCAATATTCTAAGTTGTATAACTGATTTACAAAGTTCATGAAGTTATATAACTTAGTACAAATTATAAAGTTATATTCTGAGTTACAAGTTATAGCTCTGGGTTACAAGTTATAAAGTTATGTTCTGAAGTTACAAGTTATATTAGCGGCTTACATCAAAGCTATTCGTTTATAATTATTTTCGAGCTCCTAGCGAGAATAACATGACCATAAATTTAAATAGCATTTCCTTCTAATGAACAGTGTACAAGATTAAAAAGATTATGTCTGATTAAATGATTATCAAATTATAGAAATTGAAAGATTAAGTAAAGATACAAGTTCAGCGTATTAACAATCTTTCTATTGTTAATATATCGGTTAAGAAAAAACATTAGCACAAGACACTATCCTACACACTCTTAGATTAACAGTGAACAGACCAAGATATTTCCTTGAATGTAGTTAACGTTTCCTAGCTATCAAGCTACAGGAACAGTATCTATCACCTATTCACGTGAAATGATTTATAAAAATATATTTTGGACTGTCATTTGGCCAATTCGGTTTAACAGTATCTTCCTTTTAAATACAATTACAAATAAATACAATAATTACAAATAAATGCAAAAATTACAAAGTAATGCAACAATTACAAATATATACAACAATTACAAATACATACAATTACAAATAAATACAACAATTACGAATAAATACAATTATTACAAATAAATACAATTATTGCAGATAAATACAATTATTACAAATAAATACAATAATTACAAATACATAAAATTACAAATAAATACAATTACAAGTATAAATACAATTACAAATAAAAACAATTAACGAATGAATACAATTGCAAATCAATACAAATTACAATAATTACAATATAATTACGATTTATGATATAAAAAATAATAAATACAGTACAATTTAATATAGAATTTTATTGGTTTAGTGGAATTTTCCCAGTGGAATATTCCGTAGTGGAATTATCCTCAGTGGAACTTTCCGCAGTGGAATTTTCCCAGTGGAATATTCAGCAGTGGAATCTTCCGCGCACCGTCGAAATGTGTCGCATAGTATAAGGGCCCCGCACACGAGTGTTCTTCGCTGTCCGGAGAATGACGCATGACTCTAAAATAGCATTACCTCTCGGGTATATGTGGGCACAAGAGCGTTCTTTGCCGTCCGGCAGAGAGATGGATAATTCTTGACGCAGGGTAATGCGTTCCCTTGACTGATGGTGACTGCCGCATTACCAGTCAATTCTATATAATCTACGTGTGGGTGCGCACACGGACGGTTTGTTGTCGCATCTTTCAATGGTAATTGTAATTAAATAGTAGAGATTGAAACAGTTTTATTAAACATAAAAGAAAGAAACTTTTGTCCCTACATTTTAAGTCTGAGTTATTTAACAGAAATAATAAAACGAGAATCAGAATTAATTCAGGTATTTCTTTATCGATCAAGCCCTTATGAAGTTTAAATAAACTTTTGAATGAATGTGCACCGATATGTATTGGTAACCGTTATACGTACAATAACAATTACTTTAAAATTTCTATCTCTTAAGGTATAGTGTGACTAGTTAGGTATAGTGTGACTGGTACATGCTACATGTCACTCTCTATGCATCTGGGTTAATTTTCCATTTCGGCACACACTCGTGTGCCCTGGCCATGCGGCTGCGATCATTTGACGTTGCGGCGATGGAACGCTCGTGTGCGGGGGCCCTAAGGCTGCAGAAGCCAAGTTCCCCATCTCGTCAGCACTGGTTGTGGTTTAAGAGGCACATCAGGAGCACTGTCACAAAATAGCTCACATCGGGTTAGAGCTTTCAAGAATATCTTCTTGCCATTCGAAATTAGTTTATCCACATCTGGAAACTGTTCTCTCACCGCCTCAGCAATCATGTGCAAACCATGAACAAACAAGTTAAATTATCATATTTGGATATATAACTTGAAGAGAAGATGCGTACTTCTTCATGTATGCTGCTGCGTCTGTTACCAACAGGGCAACGTTGTTAAATTTGGGGTACGATCAAGAGCCCTCCGGTCAAGAGCCCATGTTTTTCTAATCCTTATTTACCTAGTTAAACAAATAGAAATAACTGAGAGTTGCTAATGGAGTTTGTTGTATCCGCTAGTTTGTTGTACTGCACTCTTCATGACTGTTTAATGACCTGGCAGGGGGTTTCGGGGGGCGGCACGCCCCCCTATATACATGTATATTATGTTTAACCAGTAATGAACTACAAAAGTGTCAATAAGGATTAAATGATATAGGTAAATAGGGATTAAAGAGCGGGGGGTGGGGGGGGAGCTTATGACCTACACAAGTTAAATTTAATCCCACTTGGCCAGAGCCAAGGTATATTAACTTACTAAGTAGCGTATTGCGCAGGTTCATATCAAGATGATTACAATTTTGTTGTGAAAGACGCTGGCTGGTGTGCCCCATTATAATTATTTTTACATAGAAACAAGGTATGTTATTCATTCTTTTTAGAATAAAATGCTTCAACTTGAAGTTTTAGAACTAAACTGGCTGTATTCAGCATTGTGAACACTTTTCATATATATTTTTGAGCAAAGTTTAATATGGAAAAACGTGTTGTTTTTCTTCAAAGTCGGCCTATGTAAGAGCTGTCGATCCTATCTATTCTTATCCTGTCCATTTCTTCCTAATTGCTATTAGATCAATAACACGTTTTTCATCGCATCCGTACACAGCACAAGAAACCATGCCAAAAATTCTTATATAAAAATAACTAATTAAGTCGCTGTATCTAATATTGCAGGGGCACACGCAAGGTACATTAACTTAACAAGGTATGCTACGCCTTGATACGAATTTTAGACTCCTCTGCGCATAAACAAATACGCACATACGAACACACGGCCGTGTGCCCCTGCAATAATAAATACAGCGACTTAATTAGTTATTTGTATATAAGAATTTTTGCCGTGGTTGTTGTGCTGTGTGCGGATGCAATGAATAAAGTGTAATTGTTCTGATTAAATTATTTAGGTTTTCTGAAAATGTAGGAATTAGGAAGAAATAGACAGGATAAGAAGAGACAGGATCGACAGCTCTTACATAAACGTACTTTGAAGAAAAACATTACGTTTTTCCCTATTAAACCTTACTAAAAAATACATGAAAAGTTTTCACAATGCTGAATACAGCCAGTTTAGTCCAAAAAAACAATTTGAAAGGCATTTTATTCTAAAAAGAATGAATAACAAACCTTGTTTCTATGTAAAAATAATTATCATGGGGCACACGGCCGCACACCAGCCAGCGTCTTTCACAACAAAACTGTAATCATCCTGATATGAACCTGCGCAATACTCTACCTAGTAGTTAATATACCTTGGGCACACGGCTGTGTTCGTATGTGCGTAGAAGAGTCTAAAATTTGTATCAAGGCGTAGCATACCTTGTAAGTCAATATACCTTGGTCAGAGCAGAGAGAGTAATGTGGCAATGAATTGAGCAACTGTGGTGATGTTGGTTTTTTTCAGTTGTTGAGAGTTGAGTAAAAATATGTTCGACTTTTTTTCTACCTCTAACGTCCCTACTATTGCATTCGCAATGTTCTCCCTTTTCCATCAGTAGTTTCATCCACACTCAACCTTATTTTATTATGTCCAATTATTTCTCTGATCTTCGCCATTTTATGTTGTAGTTCTAATCAACGTAGTTTTTCCGAATTGTTGATTAATGTGGAACAACATGCCCAGTATGGCAGAGATCATAATGGAATTGAGACTTCGGTTGGGTGTCATTATTGTTTACATCTTTTTCTTCTTCTTGCTTCTGACTAGATACATTGCGCGTATGTTTAGCATTTTGAAAATGGCACACAATGTTTGACCTACGTACACAATTCAATTTAACGTTGCCTGGTTTATACTTGAAAACACCTCCATCAAAACACAGCATATCACTTCATAACTCCTCAATTAAATTTCTGACACGAACGGTTTCTGGTTACTTCACTTTGGGCATGTTTGAAGTTAACAACATAAACACTCAACTAACAATGACGTGCAGTAGCGGTGTGCAAATTTTTCAAGATGAAATGTCGAAAGTTGTCAAACTTGGGCAAGCAATAAGAAGGGAATATGTTTTCAAAAAAATCAATTGGAAAGAATAATAAAAATCCTATTTTAAAACAGCATGATCATGACTAGGGTTGTGACATTATGCATTTGCATATATGCAGTATATGCACTGGGAAATATACTGCATATGCAACAGGTTTTATGCTTTTTGAGAAAACGCATATGCATTTGAGAAAACGCATATGCATTTGAGAAAACGCATATGCATTTTAGGAAACGCATATGTTTTGCAGATAAAACATATGCACTTAAAGATAATGCATTTAAAAAAAGGCATATGCATTTGAAACTGAAAGGAAGGCAATATATGCACTTCCAGCTTTTTACATCTGGTGGGAGGTTGTACAAACACCCTAATTTATTTGTTATATACCTTTAGGTGTTCTATCATTTTGTTTACCTAATGAATATGATTTTAAATTTTTGTTCGAAAATTAAAGAATATTGTTAACTATGTGGCGCCATCAAGCTAAAAGTAACACTCACAGTAATGTAAATAAAGAATAGGATAATAATAGTTACAGATTATAGACACAGGTGGTCAGTATGGCAGTAGGAATTTCCCCCGCCTGACTATTCCCCGTCAGGACCTTTCCCCGCCGAATAAAATATCAGTAAATTTTGTTATTAAAGTATGATTTTGATAAAACACAAAATTAATCAATTAATTTATTAATAGAAAACACACTTTATTAACAGAATTTGATTCCCGTAATTATGTGTCCATAATGTTCGTTCGATTTTAAGACTGTGCCTTCGTATTTTCGTATATAATTAGGAGATGCAACAAAGTACGAACATTATTGCAATACTAAGGGTTACCAAGTGTCGCAAGGTACTCTAAGCAGCTTCGATTTGTTCAGTTATTTAAACTCTGTAGTTTTCTATATCGTGAATTTATTATTTTATTTTTCAGCTATACATAAAATGGCGATCTATTAATTTCTCGTTCATATTTATGATTTTACAGATCATTAACAAACTTTATTATTTTTTTTAAAATTAATTTATTAACCTCATAATTAATAAACCTACTATAGATTTTTATTACATTAAATATTGACCTATTTTTTAGTGTCCTTTATCTAATAAGTATATTTAATATTTATCTATATGAAAATTTAACTGTGAATGGAGAAGAGTTCACAAACAAAATGATACTTGAAAGATAATGGTACCTTAAGCTGTTGTTGAAATATACTAATTTAATTTTGGCACACTTTTTTGTGGATCGCCTTGTATATTCAGTAGGATACAGAAAATATTTTACAATTATTGTGAATTGTTGTGAGTTCTCACACAAGTTTCCTCAATGTATTAATATTTTTCAAAAGAATTTTTTTGGAAAGGAAATAGCATATATTTTGAAGCTGTTTACATTTCTACAGTAAATAGAACTAATTATTCATTGTACAGATAATTTTGTAACTATATATTCAGTAAATATAGATATATTCTGTTCTCACATAGGTTTCTTTAATTTATCAATTTTTCGAAAGAATATTATTACTTTAAATAGCTAATATTTGAAAGTTGTTCATATTTCTACAGTACTGTTAATAAAACTTGTATATACCATTGCACAAATTAAATTTTCTAACTTTAGTTACTTTACTATACATTCAATTAATAAAAAGGATTGTTCTCACTTAGGTTTCTTTAATGTAATATTTTTAACATAGATATCTTATTACTTGAATTCAATGGGTTTTTTTTAAAGAAATAATTATTATATGAAAGCGGTTCATATTTCACTGCAAACAAATAAATTTTTGTAATTTTACTACATATTCAGTTAATAAAAATGTGTTCTGTTCTCACATATATGTTTCTTTAATTTTTTTTTTGGAAGAAAATAGTTTGATATTGAATGTTGTTCATATTTCTACTGTTAATAAAACTTGTATATAATTCATTGCTTACTTTTATTGAGAAAAACATCGTTGGATAATGATATAAATGCCAAATTACAAAAATATAAGAGTAGCTTATCATAAATCATTTCATCATTACTAGTGTTAAACAATTTTTCACCAAACTATTGATATTGAAATAAAATGCCCATTAAGCTACGTTCCATTATATTTATTAATACTTAATGAAATTTGAATCTTTTTATTGAAAATGTATCTCGTCACTGTTAGTGCTCGCATTCGATGGCTTTCCTTTCTTGATCATTGACATTTATTTCAAATACACGATACTAATAATTTTAGAAAGTTTGAACTTTTTTGCTATTGTTATTTGGGGTTTTGAAGTCTGCAGTTATCAGTTTTGAATAACAAGTTAACATCTATTCAGGGACCAATAGGCAATGATGAGTGGCGAATAACTACTTCCAGGCACCAGTGATGTTCCACGCAGGATATTTTGTCTGAAGACTGAAGAGGTTCCCTGATGAAGAAAACAGAGCATAAGATGCAAAATGGGGTCTTTATTGGTGTGCTAAAACCTAAATTCACATATTGAAGGTTATAGCACTTTGGCTACATTATTTTTTACAAAATTAAAAATGAATAAGATATTACAGTGAGAAAAGTAAGAAAATGAAACTATTAACTATAATTTAGTAATTGAAAATTGAATGAGAATAGTTAATAGTTGTTACATGCAGTAAATAAAGCAAAACAGACTACTTAAAAAAATTGTAAAATATCTGCTTGATTTCAACATTGAATTATGATTTACACACTTAATATATTTTTAATTACACTCAAAAGACAGGTCAGTTATTCTGATATTTTATAGAATAAAATACTTCAATAACTAGTGACATCATATTACTAAATTACTAACTTAACACAGCCAATTTAATTAAACCAACCTTTAAATTCTTATCCGGCTATTGATCAATTATAATAATGCACCAGCTTGTTAATAAGAAGGAAAATTCATTCCCTAATAAAACACTTTTTTCTCTGCAATTAACATGCAAACACAGAGCTTGATGAGCATCTGCTTGCCAATAATCTTTCAAAAAAAAAATCAAAGCAGAAGCTAATCAAAACACATATACAGAAAATGACAAAATCAGAAAATTGTGTCAAAATTATTTGCTACCTCAATCTGGTCTGGGGCCAATTCTCAAGAATCCTCAATTTTAAAACATTTTTGTTTTAATAACAATAAAATATAAAACAAAATTAATTACAATTTCATTCCAATATTTTCTGAAATTCTATTCCTCATTGTTTCTAAGAATTTGATGGTAATTTAGGAATAAATATATACAACCTTAAGACTTTCAAGAGTCTAGTGTAAAATTTTTTAAATCCAAAAATAAATACCAAAATAATGGCCAAATAATAGAAATGCCAGTCCTCTGAAAAGTCTCATATGAACAATACTGTTTGTTTCATATGAACCTTTATAAATGAGGTAGTTGAACAATAGGTAAGTTGTAGGGACACATAGGTAAATTGCGGCTCTTTAATTTTCAATTGCGGCCCTCTCAAGTGAGTCTCTAAAACATTCTGAACCGAAATTACATTGAAATGTTGCTTAGCTATCAAAACAAGCGCACTGCATGCTAATATTTATTAATTTAAATTTTTAACGTGTGTTTTGAAGCTATGATGTTTCTTTTGTTAGATGCCGCAGTTAGTTAGTGTGCCGCAATTTACCTGTTTGACCCTATGTACTAACTACCAACTCAATCATGTTTCAGACTGGTACTCATCAAAATATGGGACATTTAACATTTTCTGTGCAAACAATCCATAAATTCTTCGTATATTTACATGTATTTTACCAAGATCAGAAGCCAAACTAAAGGATATCTTAGTGGACAGTTTACCAGTTCATGCAGTCTGGCAGACCGACATTCGACAGTAACAGTACAGTTACCTACCTATTTTGGCTATTCAGAAATCAAAGTATGACAGGAAAGTTACAAGTGTAAGTTTGAATAAGTAGAGAGTTAATTAAATGGTATTCCCAAGTTCCCAACCAGGTTGGCCGTGGCAGTTGCTACATTGAACCTAGTCTGCAATGCATGCACAGTCAGTCTCCGGATATTTAATTTTTATGGCAATTTGTCTCCAAAGATTTCCAAATTTCTCTCCAAAATGACTAAAGATCTCAAAATACTCTCCAATAATTACATGTAAACATAGAAATTAATTAGGAAATTGTCGCCGGATAATTCGGGGGACTAATTTCAAGGCCTCAATAGTCGCCAGATAAACTTTACAGGTGACAGGCTCACAGCTTCAGACTGGCCAGCAGGCCGGGCTGGGCGAGCGGGCAGTGTTTGAACTGATTTAAGATATCTGATAGCTATAAAAACTTGGCTCAAAGTTTCAGTCTTACATTTGGAAAACATTATTTTCCTTCATGTCAATGTCATCTGCAAAATATGTGATATTTTTAACATTTAGGTACAGGCCAAACCAACATTAATTTCCTCCAATAATTGTATGTATTTTGCTGAAAACAGAAGGCACTCTAGAGGATTTCTTGGACTCTAGATAACCCTTTAGATAGGAACCTACCAGTTACCACCGTACCAGTTTCTGCAGTCTGGAATTCATGACAGATGCATGTTCATCAGGCATCCTTTGAGTCTTGAGATTAATTTTGAAGTAATTTATTAATTTTTTCACAACTCTTAAGTCATACAATTCTCCAAAATCACAGAGGATGGTACGTATTAGATTAAATTTAATTTCTTGAGATTTGAAGTGACTGAAGTATCCAGCAGACTGACAAATTTGTACACACTTTTAAACATGGGACTATTAAATCAAATTTGTGTTCCTTATCAATTAGTACTAACTAGGCATTGATTAAATTGTATTCACTGTAATTCACATAATTTCTGAACTGCTGGTTTAGGCTGCTAGGTAGCATATGTTCAAGACCATATTTTTTATAGATAAGTAAAAGAAATGAACAATTAAAACACACCTCAATTATATCTATATATTCAACTTTGAGGTTCAATCACCATTTTCGCTTTTCTTTAGCACGAAACCCTTATAAAATGACTTTAAACTTTTCGATATTAACATGCAAAAACGAGGAATTATGAGCCGCTCAGTCACAAACAAGGAATGTGTTGTTGTGGTGACGTCATATTTTTGTGTCGTCTGCTAGGTACTATACCCGATTATGTTCCTTATACCCTGGACAGCACTATAGATTGAAAATGGTAAATTGATATATGTAGTTATCTGACAAAATAAACAATATTTTAAAATAAAAATAGAATGAAATGGTTATAGATATCTAATGAAAAAATGAAAATAAAAGGAGATGATTGTAGATAATATAGATATCTAATGAAAAATCAAAAATAAGAGAAGACTGTAGATGGCTAGTGAAAAAATTCAAAATAGAGAAAGATTATTATAATCAAGTAATTTGTTAAATATATCAAGTACTTTAGTGACAAATCACAAACACAGCAAAATAATACAGTGTTTGCACTAAGCACGCTATATATGTTGCAATTGTTCATATTCAATGTGAAAATGATTTTATAAACTCTCACTGAGAGAAAATTCTCTGTTCCACTTGGTCTCACATATTAGAAATCTTTGTTCACTATTCCTATATTTAAAAAAAATTACAATGCATTTAGGCATTTTGTCCGTTAGGCGTTTTTTCTGTAGGCATTTTGTCCACTCACGCTTCCGATCACATTAAACTTAGAAGATTCTTCGTTGAAATGAACCATGGACCACTGCTCCTTCGACCAAACGACATACTCCTTGGCAAACTGAAATCTTGCATTTTGGTTCACTTTTGATATCAGAGGCTTCGATGCATGCATCCAGACATTTAATCCTACCCTGTTCAAACTTCTAGAAACTGTGAGTCTGGAGACACTGAGACCATGCGTTTCACTCATTTTGGCCAGAAATACCTGCAGCAGTCTTGAAACGATCCTTTAAAAACAGTCTTACCATGGCACGATCTCTTCCGAGGGTAATTTTTGGTGGTCTTCTTGATTTTCGTTTTCAATTGAAGCACACTTTTTAACCCTTTACCTGGCCAATGAAGAAATGAAGTGAAATTTCAATTATAAATTTATATACAAAATTCATTTCTAAGACACTCTTATTCCAGTGCATTTTTCAATATTTTGCATAGTTTTAATGGAAATTCGATAAATTGAAGTGATCATATATGGCATACCGACGGTTCCCCTTAAAGGACAAGTGAACATATATGATCACTTGGACCGGATAGGGTACATCAAAAAAAATTTTGTAATGAAAAGAATATTGTAAATTAGGTACATTTCCTTTCATTCAGTGAGAAAAATTCTGTTATAAAATATGACACTATACTATAAAATAATTCTCCATTTAAATCGAAACAATAATAATAAAAAAATTATGAATGGTAAGAAAAAAAAATATTTAAATAATCAAGTATATGTGTCATTCAACGGCATTAGAACTTGAAGACAGTTTAGACATTCGAAATTAAAAACTCCTATGTCAGAGAGCTGAAAAATGATAAAAGTATTGTGTATTCGAAATATTTTTAGTGAGACTGGTTTTAGAAGTATTTTCATACTCATTCAAACACAATAGTTCATTGCCGACGGAATAAGCAAAGTATGAATGCGCATGATCTCTTTACTCACCGTCTCTATCTTATTCATTCACCCTTATTCCCGTCTTCTATTTTTCTCAGTTCTATTATATAATTCGCCAAAGCCATTACCTTTCTCTCTTTATATAGCTTCAATTTCTCTTTTCATCTCTTCTCTTAATTTCTCCCAATCTGTCATCTTCATCAGTGTCTCTTTTTCTTCATTCATCTAACTATGATGGCCAGGTGATTGAATATCTCCCATTCATATTCCTTTCCCTTCCCGTCATTACCACTCTCATGTCTCTGGCAATACCATGTCCTCCTTGTTTTCAACTTCTCATAATATGGGTGTCTTGCCACTCTTCTCACGTTAAGCACCATCAGGTCCTTCTCTGCCATTCACTCCACCAGCCAATCGCGTCCTCGTAAACATGCGTTTCGCAAAATAGGTGGTTCATGTTGAACCCTTCACATCACTCTTATCTATCCTCCTCTCTGTGTTGTACATAGATTCTAACTAGTCCTTTCTCTCCCTTCCTGCTTGTTGGCACCACGAACAACTGTGTTACTTTCCTCATTTCTCCATACCCTTCCATCATTGGTATTTTGTCTCTCTCTCCCTGCTTCGTCTTCTAAACCATTACCACATATAACTTCTCCCGCACCATCAGCTCTCTAAGCTCATCGTCTTTGCTAGTGGATAACTGTAGATCATCATTCCAGAGGCCCGTCTCTCCATTCTCTCCATTCTCTTTACTCCTTCATCGGCTCCTCTCCAGGGTTTACTTCCTCCTCACAGCTCCTTCAATTCCAGTGTTCCCAGTGTACTTCTGGTGATGTTATTTGCTGCCTTTTGGCAGTGCAGTGGTCTTCCTTCTATAGTGAGGTTCCGCCGGCAATCTTGGTACTTCTTGTTCTCTTCTGTCTGCTCCTCCACAGCAGCTCAATCTCTCGCTCCTCTGATAAATTTTCAGGCCAGTGCATGCTTTGTGGCTCTCCACCCCTCCGTTGTCTTTCTTTTACAGCACCCTGACTCACTCTGCACAACTGACCCCTTTTTATCTCTTCTCAACACTCAGAAAACTATCTTCTTTTACTTCCCCCAGTCACTTGACACAGATATCGCTTGTGCTCCTCCCAAGGATAGAGCCTTTCACTCACTTCATGCGACTGAATGATAATTGGGGAAATGATATTATGAATTTTATATCAATTATATGACAGAGTAGGGGTAAAAGTTGATCTAATTCATGACTCAACCCTAAACTGTGTGATTTTTCGATTATATAAACAATTTTCTTGATCTTTTAAAGCAGTGTTCATTACGAAAAACATGTTATGATACTTTCATCATAGTTTTTGCATTCAACCAGGTATATCATTCAACATTTTATGCTATTATTAGGTAAATTTAAAAAAATCATAAATTTTTTTATCACAATTCGACCCAAGTGATCATATATGATCACTTACAATGGTTACTATTCATTAGTCCGACGCCCCATTAGTCCCGACGCCCCACTAGTCCGACGCCTCAGTAGTCCGACACTTTTGTAATTTATTACTGATTTACCCCCGAACCCCCCTGCCAGGTCATTAAACAATCATGAAGTGTGCAGTAAAACAAACTAGCGGATACAACAAACTACATTAAATGATGAAATAAAGTGATGTATTGCATCATAAATTACTATTAGAAATAAAGAAAATAAAAGAGTAATATAAATTTTAAAAATGAAAGAAATGAAAAATTAATTTATTTGAGTTGAATCAAAAAATAACACAGAAAGATGGAACTGTCGGACTAATGGGGCGTCGGACTATTGAGAAGTCCCCACTTACAATAACGCTTATATCGGGCCAGTTGTCCATATATGATCACTTATCATATAGGATGAATCGGTCAAGAGATCATATATGATCAACTCAATTTTTCAATAACTATGATTATCTCATAGGTATAGTTCCTAATATATGTGGCACAGGATATTTGATGGTTTGGCTTTCTAGTCGCACAGGATATGATAAAGATATTTCATAGGGTGACAAGCAGTCGGATCAGTGTAAATTCATCGTGGGTAAATTCATCGCGTGGTAAATTCATCGCATGGTAATTTCATCGCAGGTAAATTTATCGCATATAGTAAATCATCGGTGACATATAACATGAAGGTAGATAATACAAATAATAGAGAGGTGAATAATAGATGATTTTGTAATAATAATGGTTTCTGGTGGGGTAGGGTAGTGAAACTCAGTGACCAGTTGGTCTATTTATTCACACATCATTTCCACGTACAGTGACTCAAAAAATAAGTGATGGTTCATAGGCTCAATATTGTGGTAATGCTACACTCTCACACTCCTAATTCATTCACAGTACAGTTTAAATGTATTCACCCTACATTTGCATTACACCTTGTGCTTACCCGAAGTTTTCAATCCAGACTAGCCAGCCGGCTAGTCTGGATTGGAAACTTCAAACGACAAACTAAATTCTATAGTCACACCATTCCTGAAACAAATAACAAAGAAGATCAGTCTAAACAATCTATATCTGAGAGCGTCACACATTCTTCGTTCAAGCACTAATTTAACACTGACAACCAGTTACACACAAATAATAAGCATAAGAGCGAAGAACAAGTGGACTACGTTAAACAACAACGCCATCTCGTGGCGAGTCATGCGCCCAACAAATTGCATTCGCGATTTGCAGTCCCTCCTTTGAACTCTGTTCACCTACTCTATCCGTTCAATACGGTTCATATCTCACGGCAAACTCTGATTCTTAATCATCATTATCAGCTTCGCTACTGGTCTCTCATACGTTCGTCCCTTCGCACGGAGGGTGACCAGCTCATCTTTACTCTTTCTTACCTCTTCTACTCGTTCGATAGGCCAGTGGCACCTCTGCTCTGTCTCATCTATTATCAACACTATGTCCCCAATTCCTACGTTTGTTTTGTTAGAGATCCACCTACCTCTTCCTTGAAGAGAGCTCCGATATTCTCGGCACCAGCGCTTCCAAAATTGCTGAGCAAGACTCTGTATGTGGACCCACCTTTACACAACTTCTGGTATTGTGTCCGGTACCTTACCTTGGTAGTCCATTGATGTCCCCAAATTGAGAAGCCTCTGAGGACTCAGCACGTCTTCATTCGGATCCTCTCCGACTATGACCCAAGGGTCTACTATTCATAACGGCCTCTGCCTCACAAAAAATTGTCGCGAGGCAGTCCTCGGAGAAAACTTTGCCGTTCATTACCGCTTCCAATACACGCTTAGCTGTCTTTATTACTGATTCTCATATCCCACCAAAGTGGGAAGCTCTCGGAGGATTGAACTCCCACCTAACTCCCCGGTCACCCAACTCGTGTCGTACAGATTCCGCGCCCAGTGTATCCAAAATCTCCCTTTTTGCCCCGACAAAATTCGTACCATTGTCAGAGCAGAAGAGTTTAACCTTGCCTCGTCTCGCCATGAACCTTCTAATCGCTCGCATGATAGCCTCAGCTGATAAGTCCTGCGCGACTTCTAGATGCACTGCCCGCATGGTCATGCATGTGAACAAAACGCCATACCTTTTAGCTCTCTTCTTACCTCGACCGAATGCATCATGATAAGGACCGAAACAGTCGACGCCTACATAGGTGAAAGCAGGTTCACCATCGGTTACTCGGAACTCCAGAAGATCAGCCATTCTCTGTTCAATAGGTTTCCCTTGGACTCTTTTACACACTAGACAGGTGCTGATTTGTTTCCGTATTGCTGAATAGCCCCTCACTATCCAAAATTTGTCCCTTGAAAATCCTAACACTGTTGAGATTCCCATGTGCCCAACGTTCACATGAGCATCTCTTATAATTAATGAAGTAACATGGTGATTAGAAGGTAGAAGTATAGGGTGCTTCTGATCATACGACAAGAACGACTGGCCTAATCTCCCACCCACTCTAATCAACTCATCTTTCATAAAGATTCCCAACTTGAATACGCTGCTATCCCTCCTAACTTGTTGTCCCCCTCTCAGACATACATATTCGTCACCAAAACACTCACTCTGAACGGCTTTTAATATCGTTTTTTCAGCTCTTTCACGATCACATACCGAAAGACTTCTATTCTCGTTGTCCATAGACCCGGCGATGTAATCCCAAAATTTTGTAAGCCAAGCTATAGCCCTAACTAGTCTAATCCAATCAGAACATTTTTGTGCAATTCTCCCAACAAAGCTTTCGATCGCCCCAGCTCTCAGTACATGGCACTTTCGTACCTCTGGATCACCAAACTACACTCTATATCATCTCCGTCGTCAACCGTAACATTCTCCATAGGCCATTCACTCTTTCTCAAGAACTGCGGGCCATCCCTCCACCTATCTGAGTACACACCTCGAGATCCATCGTCGGCGGGATTGGCTTTAGAATCTACGTACCGCCACTCACTAATATCTTTCCTTCTTCTAATCTCGGATACTCTATTAGCCACAAAGGAATGGAATCTGATTCTGTCGTTGCGTAAGTAACGCAACACAGTCATGCTATCCGTCCACAAATAGATCCCATGAAACTCCGTGTTTAGATCTTTGCGTAATTTTTGACTCAGACGCGCTACCAAAGTTGACGCTACTAGCTCCAGCCTTGGCACACTGACATATTTCGTAGGATTAACTCTAGCTTTTCCTAGGATAAATGTACAACTTATCATTCCGTTCTCAAATTCTACCCTAGAATATGCTACTGCAGCGTGACCGGATTCACTCGCGTCACCAAAGATGTGTAACTGAATGTTTTTCACTTTGTCCTTAACCGTTATGCAGCGCGGAACGCACATTCCTTCGATCATACTCAAGTTTGACTTCCATTCATCAATTCTCCCGATGTCTACGTCAACTAATTCTTCATCCCATCCACCTACTCCGTCCCTACGGATAATACTCTGGAATATAAGGCGTCCTGGAGCGCCGCTATACCCAGAGGGTCATACACCTTCGCGACTAATCCTAATAACTCTCGTCGTGTTTTAATTCTCCTATCTAAATCAAAGGTCATTATACTTAACTTATCTTCACATTTGTCCCATGTTACACCTAAAACCTTATGACAAGTCAGGATCTCATTTCCCTTACCCAACTGACCCTCTATCTCGTGTATATTGCTGCTAAACTTCCTCAGATCAAATCCCTCCGAGCTAAACAGATCCCGAAGCTCAACAGCCGTTTTAGCCAACGCCAACCTATCACAGTCGGCAACAAGACAATCGTCAACATAGAAATTGTCCTTGAGAGCTTTCGCTGCGCGACTGTTCGACAACCCCCCTGCCTCATCAGCTACACGTCTAAGTACGTAATTGGCCACGCTAGGTGAAGATGTGGCGCCGAAAAGATGCATGGCCATTCTATATTCGCTTCAGACTCCATTTAAAACACCCCCGTCCCACCAGAAGAAACGAAGATAATCACGACATCTCTCTGGGGTCCTTACCTGGTGGAACATGGCATTCACATCAGCAGTAAAGGCAAAAGTCCCCTCTCTGAATCTAAGCAACACTTCTAACAGATGTGTAGCCAAATCAGGTCTTTGTAGTAGTAGATCGTTCAATGCTACCCCCTGGACCTTTGCCGCACAGTCATATACAACACTCATTCCTACTCTATTCACTACTGCTCTTCCAAATCGATTGCTTCCAAGCAGTCCCATTACACACGTCCCTATTCTAGTCCTAATTGCATAGGGCTCCCCTACAAGTGGTGCGGTGATAATTTCCAGTGGTTCATGGACGCCTGGTGCATTCATACCTGTCATTAAGTCTATGCTTCCCATAGTTCGCTTCCCCAAACCCTCCAAATGTTCCCAGCTGTCTATTTCCCCTTTTGCTAGTACGTCACAACTGGATACAGGTATCCTATTTACAATATAAATTGGAGAAAGGGAAAGCCATTCTACTTCATCCTTCCCTCTCACCATCAACCCAGAGACGAGAGCAGTTTGTTCCCATCTTTTATCATGCATAGTCTCCGTACAGAGATTAACAATATGCCGATCCTCCTTTCGAACTCCTAACCTATCTAAGAACCCGGTAGTACAAAAGGATACCGCGCTACCAGGATCCAAAAATGCGGACGTTACTGCCTCTGCCCCATTCTTGTCCTTAACGACTACAGGTAACACATTCATACTCCCGATACTAGTACCATCCTCAGCGGAAACTCTACTGATTATTACCTTATTTCCGCTATGTCCCTGCTTATACAACGCTCTTGGTCCAGGTTTCATTGGTCCCTTGCTCTGAAATTCAGGGGCGTCAACTGAAAGACTTACCTTACTACCCCGTTCTTCCTTGTAGAATGACTTGCTCCCACCGACATTACCATTGGGGGACGTTCCTCAATTTCTCTGATATACTCCCCTACCTTCTCTGTGCAAGAGTGTGTGATGATATCTATTACAACGATCACATACCTTGGGTACAGAGCAAACAGCAGCATGGTGACCTGGTTGAAGACAGATAAAACATAGGTTTCTTATCTCTAAACACTTCCTGTCGCTCATCTTCCTCTAACTGCTTAAATATCCGACAATGGTCTACCCTATGAGCACCTGCACAGTGGAAACAACTCTGCCTATATCTTACTTCCCCATTGACATGAGGTTCCCTAAATTCTTTCCTATTCTCTTCAGTAATATCTTCCCCATACGACGCGGCGTTAATAACGACCCTCTTTCTTGGTTGACTTGCCTTACCCAATTGTTCAACAGATGCTCTTTGCATAGCTTGCTTTCCATATAGCGGGTCTGAATCCGTTCTTGCTGCTTTCTCAACAAACTTGATAAAAGATCCTCGTACCCTAAGTATTCTTCCATCTCGTGCTTCTTCTCGGTTGATTGCACCCTGCACTTCTCCTGCAGACCAAAGTGAAGCTTTGATACCAAAGCACTGATTGTCTTAGGGTGATCCAACTCACACCTTCCATGGGGGATCATATCCAGAACATTCTTAGTAAGTCTTAATGACACAGCATAGGCCTTCAAACCCTCGACATCGTCTCTCGCTACCGGGTTCCGATTCAGAAGACCATCAACAAATTCTGAGCCGATTTTCTCAGGTGCTCCGTACTTCTCCTCGAACCATTTCCAGATTTCTTCATAGCTCTTTTTAGGGTCCATATACAGGACTCCTTTTACTAATTCCCTAGGTTCTCCCGAGGTGTGCTGGTACACATAGTGGAGCTTCTCAGTGTAACTCAGCGTATCGGATCAGTTTATTTCGGCCATTGACCCTTTGAAGAGGGTATACTGAGTAGCATCATCGTCGTAGCATTCTATTTTGTTTCGGTAGCCCAATCCTAACGTTGCTTGCTGCCAGCTCTCGTAAGATATTCTCGCTACATACTATGTTTGGTTCCACTGTACGCCCATTACCAACCCCCAACTTTAAATCACCACTACCAGAATGACTCTCCCTAGAACGACCTTTTATTCCATTCCTAAGTTACTTTCTATCAAAATTCTCCTTATCCCACTCCTCTATCCTAGACCTATCACTAGCACCAATATAGCTTCTACTAATCCCCCTATCTAAAATCTCACCTACAGCCCCAGTTTGATCTCTCACGATATCTTCCACATTCAATAGAGTACCCTTACCTTGAACAGTTCCCGCATCAATAACCTCAAATCGTGCCCATGCCTCCGCTTCAACTCTGAGGGCGTAATCCCGTGCTTGACGTTCCAGAGATTTGATTTCCATTTCTAATTCCATCTCCTCTCTCATTTCTTCAGCTTCACGTTTTCTTTTCTCTTCCTCCAGTCTCCTCTTCTCGTGTTTCATTTCACTCTCCAGTCTCCTCTTTTCTTCTTCCACTTCAATCTCCCGTCTACAGGTCTACAGCAAGACAGAGCACGAATCAATCAGATGAACAACACCACACACACGCCAATCAATTGATCTCCTGTCACTGTTTGTTAGCCTAAATATTTCAAATATACAACACGAAAAATGAAATGAAGAGCGACAAAATGAATGGTAGCCTAATTACTGTAAGTTTGATTTAAATAGCAAATATATGGAATGCAGAATATTAATGCGAAATGAAATTCAGTCTAAATATTGCATGTTTGAATTAAATGCAGAAAAAGAGAAATTAAATGAATATTGTAATGAAATGAAATAGAGTCTAAACGCTGGAGGTTTAACTGAAAGTTAGCAATTTAAAATAGGTAGCTAAATGAAGTGCAAAGACTATTAATTATGAAATACTATTTTAGCTAAATATTGCTTTTATAATAACACTAAAATGCGATATGAATGGAGAATTTCATGAAGTGCAGAGTTATCCGAAATCCCAGATTTTGTCAAAATACACCACATTGATAGCTATGATAGCTAATGTCATCACTTTCCTACTAATACACGTGACGAAACAGTATTCACATTCCCCGTAGATCTTTGCAGCGAGCATAAGTTTCGGGTTCCGAGTTTGGTTGCCTTGAGGAGCAAAATGAAATTCAATAGGACGAAATCACTATGAACTTCAAAGTGACGTAAGCACTTTCCTCTTTCTAACTCTCACTATACTGTTCTCCTTTCCAGGTTAAGTGTAGACCCCTCGTCTTACCTCCCCCCGGAAATGAAACAGATTAGACTTGACTCTTCTCGGCATTCGGGTCTGTCCAAGTGCCTTGATGTTCAAGATTTTATGAAACATCGGTACTGTTTCTGGTGGGGGAGGGTAGTGAAACTCAGTGACCAGATGGTCTATTTATTCACACATCATGTACACGTACAGCGACTCAAAAAATTTGAGATGGTTCATAGGCTCAATATTGTGGTAATGCTACACTCTCACACTCCTAATTCATTCACAGTACAGTTTAAATGTATTCACCCTACATTCGCATTACTCCTTGTGTTTACCCGAAGTTTTCAATCCAGACTAGCCAGCCAGCAAGTTGACCAGTTTCATCTGTCCCACCAGAAAACTATGCACAGGCTTTTCAAAGACAAGCGCATTAATTGCTCGACTGTAGAATCACTATCTATCTATAAAATTACTCATCTCAACAATACTTCAAACGACAAACTAAATTCTATAGTCACACCTTTCCTGAAACAAATAACAAAGAAGATCAGTCTAAACAATCTATATCTGAGAGCGTCACACATTCTTCGCTTCAAGCACTAATTTAACACTGACAATCTGACAACCAGTTACACAAACACCAAGCATAAGAGCGAAGAACAAGTGGACTACGTTAAACAACAACGCCATCTCGTGGCGAGTCATGCGCCCAACAAATTTGCATTCGCGATTTACAATAATTTATAAAACTCTTCTATATTGAACACTGGCTGCAGTGAACAGGTTTCAACAAATTCACATTAACTTTCAAGTCGACATGTATGTTCTAATAATTTCAGCATGTCTTGGTGGGCCACGGCTATCTTTAAATACCTTCATTCTTATTTTCTATTGTTTCTTCATCTAAAATAGCTAAATTCTTATTTTCTATTGGTTACATCCTAACTCATTCACTACGCAGGAGTTCACTATAGTGGTACCGTACTTAGGAAATTTGTGGCTTACATGAATTATCTTATAACAAAAAAATATAGTAGTTTGAAAGAATAATAGTGTTTATTCATAAAATGAATATGTTCTATCAAAAAATTTATATTTTTCATAACAATAATGTATTTTTCATATTGGGAATATTCTTTATTTAATTATGCTGAAGACTATATTTTTATTCAAATTGCATATTGTCACATCCCGAGTTATTACGATAGAGCAATGGTCTTTGATTAAGTTAATACAATAGACTTTAAAAAATGGGAAAATAATATCTTGGTCTTTGGGCCTAATTGTCTTAGGGGCCCAATCGTTAGGGGTCCAATTGTCGTGGAGCCCAATTGTCGGTCCACGAAATAATATATGGATATGTACGTTGCTAAAGCAAACCGTTAATATTAAGAATGATATTCTATCGTTACAACTGAACAAAAAATATATGTAAATTACTTTTAAAAAGATAAATTGTAATCATTACCTCTTAAATAATTAGAAAACCTGGTTCCCATTTACTGAGGCAATTATGCTTTGCTGATCATATTTTCAATGAGGTGTAGCATTTACAGTTATGTTGTTCTTCAAACTATGAGTAGCTACCCAAATACGTAATTTGAGAATTAACATAAATGTAAATTAAAGAAAAATATGCATAACAATAAAATAATAAATTAGCCTAATGCAATTACCCACATATTAAATATTTTATAGTAATTGTATGATATACATGTGAAAATTATATGACAGTCTATAACTAAAAATTCAATGATTTTAAAATAAACTAACATCACAGATTCGTACAAACCAGTTACCATAATCCAGCGAAAAATAAAGTAAGGTCGGCGTAATTATTTGCAAAGAGTTTATTTGAGTTTATCAATTTAATTTTATAATGTACCATGCGATGAATTTACCACGCGATGAATTTACCATGCGATGAATTTACCGGCGATGAATTTACTGCGATGAATTTACCGGATACCCAAGCAGTCACCTCCATTTTTGAGCTGCTACACATCAAGTGAATCTGAAAGAAATACACTTTACATTACTACTTTTTATAAGCGGTTACAAAGTGTAAATTCAAACCCACCACATTCGATCCCTGTACCGTTTAAAACAAATTGTGAGGCATCAAATGATAGCAAGGTTGCCAGACGTGGCTAATTTCAGCCAAAGTGGCTATTTTCAATGAACGGTGGCTAAGAATTATTTTCAGAAATAAGCCACCATGATTTTGGCTAGATGTGGAAGTAGATTTATATGAAAAAGTACAGATATAGTTATCCCAAATTTTTGTAATAAACCCATTTTTCTCCCGGAGCCTGTAGAGGAGCTTCGAAAATATAGAAAGAAATTGATAACAGCATGTTACAATGGATTTCAATGTCAGAATTAAAAGATATGGGGAGCTGAATGATCGTGTGATATAATGTTCAATGTATTGTAGTTTTCTGAGTGATTTTAATTATTTTAAACAAAAAAGAGGCTCGTGTAGTCATTTTCTTGAAGGGCCATTTTTTGATCTAAAATAGGCTTGATTGAAATGTTAAACGTATAGCTATTGGATTTCAATATGTTGGTTCAGTTAGGATTTGAATTACTCTATGTATATATTTTCATAAAAAATTTATTTCAATAAAGTTAGCATAATCAGTTGTTTGAGGGTTGTGTGATAAATGTGTTGGAATTGTATATATACCTACCAGTACCTCGCAGTCATATGGCATCAAAATAATATAAGTCTACATGGGTAGGTATAAGAATATGAATTCAAGTATGAGTTTTCAATTGTTACTCCTCTGATTGTCGCGAGTGAAATAAACTCACCACAACAAATCAAGACATTCTACATTAATTTGTATGTACCGTTTGATATTTTTCTAAAATTATAAGTAGCTATTTGTGGCTAATTTTCTACTTGGATTTGGCAAGAAAGTTGGAAACCATCTGGCAACCCTGAATGGTAACTATTCATTAGTTCGACGCCCCAGTAGTCCGACACTTTTGTTATTTATTACTGATTTAACATAAAATATATGTATATAGGGGGGCGTGCCGCCCCCCCGAACCCCCCTGCCAGGTCTTTAAACAATCAGGAAGTGTGCAGTACAACAAACTAGCGGATACAACAAACTACATTAAATGATGAAAGTGATGGATTGCATCATAAATTACTATTAGAAATAAAGTAAAATAAAAGAGTAATATAATTTTTTTTAAATGAAAGAAGTGAAAAATAAATTTATGATTTAGATTAGTTATTAATAGAGTTTACCTATTTAATCATATTTTATATTTTAATCAAAAAATAAAAATAACACAGAAAGATGGAACTGTCGGACTATTGGAGCGACTGGCTTTGTTTTTTGGTGAAGAGGAGCTGAGGTCGGAGACAGGTATCCAGCAGGGTGACCCCTTTGGACCGGCTATGTTTGCTCTTGGAATTGACGAGGTGGCTCGCAGGGTTCAGTCAGAGTTCAATGTATGGTATCTGGAGGACGCAGCCCTGGGAGATACACCGGGGAGAGTTTTGGAGGACGTAAGAACCTTGATAGTTAGGTTGATTGCCATCGGACTTGAAGTTAATAGCGCGAAATGTGAGCTGACCGTTCTCGATGATAGTGCCCCTGGTGAAACAGAATTGTTGTTCCGGGCAGTGCTTCCAAATATCAGAGTGGTTCATAAGGACAATTGCTCCTTCTTGGGTGCGCCTTTAATTGACTTGGGTATCCCCGAGGAGATTTTAAGGAAGAAGAAGATCTGGATCTCATGGTTTCTCGATTGCGGGTGGTGGATAACCATCAAGCCTTCTTTTTGTTGAGAAATGTTTTCTCCATTCCGAAGCTACAATATGTTCTGCGGGCTTCTCCAGCTTACAAGCACGTAGTCGAACTTAGCTGTTTTGATGAATCACTTAGATCTGCCGTTGCCAGTGTGACCAATGTAGAGATTTCAGATGATTCTTGGGTTCAGGCAACTTTACCGGTTGGCCTTGGTGGACGGGGTTGTAGGAGAGCTGGAGATAATGCCTTACCTGCTTTTGTGTCTTCAATGTATTCTGTGAGTTATTTGGTTGAAACTATTCTTGTAATATTAATATAGTTGATACCGGAGAGCTTACGGGTGCAGTTGAGACATGGAGGCAGGGTTTACAGGCTGGTCTCCCGGTACCAGTCCATGAGTCCAGTCAAAAAGAATGGGATACACCACGGGATCATTCATTAATGGAGAGTCTTTAGGCTAGAGCTGATCAGGTGGCAAGGGCACGACTGTTATCTGCATCTCTTAAAGAAACTGGAGTGTGGTTGAACGCGATTCCCATACCGTCATTGGGTACACAGCTCGATCCAGAGGTCCTGAGGGTAGCCATTGCTTTCAGAGTTGGTGCCAGATTTTGTGAACCTCATTCTTGCCGCTGTGGTAGTGAAATGGATGTCAGAGGACTGCATGGCCTGTCTTGTAGGTGCAGTTCTGGGCGTCACCCAAGACATGCAGCAATGAATGATGTGGTAAAACGGGCTTTGCAGAGAGCAGGACTCCCTTCAGTGCTTGAGCCTCCTGGGCTTGACAGAGGTGATGGTAAACGCCCAGATGGTATTACTGTGATTCCTTACATGAATGGAAAGAGTCTGATTTGGGATTGCAAGTATGTCGACACATTTGCAGAGACACACCTCAATGATTCCGCAGTTGAGGCCGGATCAGCTGCCGGGGCTGCGGAGAACCGTAAGCTTCAGAAATACTCCGCCCTTGAAGATGCATACATATTTGAGCCAATTGCTATAGAGAACACAGGAGCGGCTGGTAGTACGACCTAATTAATCATGAAGTCAACGAAAGATCAAAGGAAGTCTGCCTGGTTCCAACAGCGAATGGCTCTTGCGATCCAGAGAGGAAATGCCTTCAGCATCTTCTCAGCCGAGAAGGAGAAGTTTTAGAGGGTCAGGTCCACCCCTTCAGGGAACTCAACCCCTCACTCGTAGTTCCTGAAGGAATTTTCTCCTATTTAAAGATTTCATCCTTCTTGTTTTTAATGGAAAAATATTGTCTTTAAAAAAAAATACATAAAACTATCTTCTTAGCAAAGTGTAGAATGGTTGGTATTTTGATATCTTGCCTGGTACCTAGGTACATACCTGTACTGTACCTACCTAAGACTACCTATTGAGAGGTAGATAGCTAGACTGTAGGTATGTACCTACCTCTTGAGGTTTAGCTACACTGTAGGTAGGTACCTACCTACCTCTTGATATGTACACCTATTGAGAAGTAAGTACCTACCTACAGTGTATTTACCTATTGAGAGTTAGGTACTTAATCACTTAGTTTGAATTTATCACTTCTTATATCTACATTTATGTCCCAATCGTTTCACAAGTTTTCAACTGTGGATATTTTGGGAACCAAGTAGTTTAATTACATTATCTACACTCTACAGCAGGGGTGGGCACACATTGTGTTTTTCAGTGCTGAAAGATGGAATCTCAGTGCCAATTTTCTTTTCGTTTTCTAAATTGCTGGGGATACTGAATAATTATATAATGAGGTGGTATATTTAATTGAAGTACGAACATTTACAACGGTACATATTTTGAGCATAAATATTGGTAGTTGATTTATCATTTGCACTAAAACGAATTATTATATGATATATAAAAAAAATTCTTCATGTGAAAATATCACAATAAAAACAAAAATAAGCTATCTTGCATAAGTAATAATAAGTAACTCATAAATTCACAGGATAAATTACTTACCTAACTTATTAAAAATGGGAATGAAAAATGATTGCATAAATATTTTCCACAGTGTTTGAATGTCCCTAGACAAGCGTATGAAAGATGTGAAGTTAACTAATCTTGATAAAAAGAGACAGAGGTAAATAAATTAAACACCGGCACTATTGTAACAATAAACAAAAAAATCCTCATTAAGGGATAAAATTTACTATCAAAGTATCAAGGTCATTCATTACAAATATACTGTTCTTCAATTAGTTGACCATGCACTTCTGTATTATCCTTTTAATTTATAGAGCAGTCAGGGCTAAAAATTCTTAATTTTCTTTGGAAAAAAATAAAGCACCGTTTCCCGGGTGGGCAGTGGTGCCAAAATAGCACTGAGTGCTGCATTTGCCCACCTCTGCTCTACAGCATCTTCAAAACTCCCAAACACTGCACAGAACATTGACATTATTAGGTTTTTTTTGTACAAGATTACTCAAGCAGCACTTTGGCAGGAAGGTACGAATACAGTAGCGCACTAAAAGTAAACAAATTATGAAGGATCCGCGTGACGTCACAACCACGCTACGCAGAACGTGTGTTATTTTGATTTTCTAGTGAGCATAATTGTTAAGTTATTATACCATGATTATTATTATCAATTAGCTCCGTGAGTCTCAGGCCATCATTGGATTGGTAATAGTATGGGAGAATTGGCTCTAAGATCACCATTTGTGGGGAAAAAATGGTTATTTATTAATAAGCTGAAATTCGGTCCAGACCTCCCATATAGTATGTAGATTAACCAAATCAAAAGGCGCCATCGATTTGACATTGGGAAAATTCATTTTCAGATCCCCAAAATTGTAGTCGAAAGCGCGAATTAGTCAAAATTCAATTTTTCCAAATAAGGTCATGTTATATATCATTTTTTATACTGATTTAACTTTTTAAGAGAACTTACGTCTCAAAATATACATATAAAGAGTTACACTAACATTATTGGACAATAAACTCATTTGAAATTACAATATCTTTCACCATTATAGATAATATGTCAAAAATATTTTTTTCATCTTTAGTTTCCGGTTCATCATCACTGTTGTAGTCATCAACTGCAATATACACCAAAAAAGAACAATTATTTTATTATCATGGATGGAACTGCACCCCAAAAATTCTTTAAATCAACATTTTTGCCAGTGCGTTTGAGCATCAAACTCCGTGACATTCGTCACATGTTTAAACGCTTCGGACACCGTACTTTCGATACGAGCTACGAGCATGTTTTCTAGACACATAAGTTTTTGTACCTATCTTTAAAAAAATCGGATTCATTCTCTCTTTATAGTTAGGCTCGTTGAAAAATTTATAAATCCATGGAATAAAACTTTGACATATAAACAACTCAGGGTATATACTATTTTACCATGCATTTACATCTAATGACTTTCATCAGTGACTGTGGTGCCATTTAATCATCGGTCATCACCGGATCAATAAAACATTTTTCTAATTTCTGTCCCTACTCTTTTGGCTGAATATTGAAGTCGTCGATCATAGACCATTGTATGAGTCGACAATGGCTTCGCAGACCGTGCTAGTGAAATGGCTTTCGGTTGGCGGAATATTTTCGGGAGTAATGATTCCCTTGCAATGCCAAATCAGCATACTTCTGATAACTACAAACGGCTACAATTTGAACACCTTGATTTCTGCTGATCAACTTCAGATTGATCACTCTATGGGCAACAGAATATTTTAACTTGCTCTTTCAATGATTCAGATTTAGTGCTCAAATTATGAATATTTGATCTCCCCTTTCCAACTATTGACGACGTTGTATCACAACCAATGAAGGCATATAGAAAAAGCAAAGGTTCCTTGTAAATTTATTTCGGAAGGATGCATGTATGTTTGATATTCAGACAATCACCATTTTCTTAAAAGTAGATGTCAAGATGGTTCTCACTCTTTCGTGATGTAAGAACATAAGAGAGCTCTTGTGGTGTAAACGGAAAAGGGTTGTCTTCTTGGAACTGAACATTAAACTTTGTGGTATGATGTTTCGGCACTCGTGTTCTTGACTTTTGATGTTTTCGTCCTTTAACCATCAAATATCACCTTTGCTGAATTATCATAATGTTTCTTCAAAATGCATTATGTAAGTATAAGCAATTGAAATGTATGAGTCTATCTTTTGCCAACTGTCAGTGACTCTGTGTAACAAATAGCAATGCTCCTACATCGACGACGAAAGGGCTGTTTTGTGCAATGTCTTTCTTTGGCATTGTCTCTTATTCTAGCATGATGACCTTTGCAATTTTGCATAGTAACAGTTTATTAAACTTTCTCATCATTCCTTCTTTAAATCATTAAACAATCACTAGGGTTCGGTCTTTGCCGTTGATTCATATCGAAAGAAATGCTGAATGTTCCTTGCTAGTTCGGTGATCATTACCATGAGATGAAAGAAAGCCTTTGGGTCAGGTAGCCTCTTACTTCTCTTTTGACAGATGTTCTTACGAAGCGATGCAAGAGATTGCAACTGTTTGTTCATTTTGAATGAGGCTTCGTTCATTTTTTGTTATACAGGCTCTTCTGGATGCCATTATCGACTCGTACATTGGTCCATGACCGACGACTTCAATATTCAGCCAAAAGAGTAGGGACAGAAATTAGAAAATGGTTTTATTTCTCCGGTGATGACAGATAACCAAATCACACCACAGTAACTGATGAAAGTCTATAGATCCGAGTTGTTTATATTTCAAAGTTTTATTCCATGGATTTATAAATTTTTCAACTAGTCTCTACAAAGAGAATGAATCCGATTTTTTTTAAAGCTAGGTACGAAAAACTCATGTGTCTGGAAAACATGCTCGTATCGAAAGTACGGTGTCCGAAGCGTTTAAACATTTGGTGAATGCCGCTGAGTTTGATGCTCAAGTGCACTAGTAATAGTGGCAAAAATGTTGATGTAATCGTTATGGATTTTTGGGGTGCAGTTCCATCCATGATAATAAAATGATTGTACGTTTTTGGTGTATATTGCAGGTAATCTCAACAGTTGATGACTACAACAGTGATGATGAACCGGAAACTAAAGATGATAAAAATATTTTTAACATATTATCTATAATAGTGAAAGATATTGTAATTTCAAATGATTCTATTGTCCAATAATGTTAGTGTAACTCTTTATATGTTTACTTTGAGACGTAAGTTCTCTTAGAAAGTTAATCAGTATAAAAAATGATATATAACATGAACTTATTTGGAAAAATTGAATTTTGACTAATTCGTGCTTTCGACTACAATTTTGGGGATCTGAAAATGAGGTTTCCCAATGTCCAATCGATGGCGGTTTTTTTGGGGACTTCTCAATAGTCCGACAGTTCCATCTTTCTGTGCTATTTTTATTTTTCGATTAAAATAGGTATACTCAATTAATAACTAATCTAAATAATAAATTAATTTTTCATTTCTTTCATTTTTAAAATTTTATATTACTCTTTTATTTTACATTATTTCTAATGGTAATTTATGATGCAATCCATCACTTTATTTCATCATTTAATGTAGTTTGTTCAGGAACCTGCTCACTTCAGGATTGTTTAGTGACCTGGCGGGGGGTTGAGGGGGGCGGCACGCCCCCCGATAAACATATATTTTATGTTAAATCAGTAATAAATTACAAAAGTGTCGGACTACTGGGGCGTCGGACTGATGAATAGTAACCGTTTTTTTTGGTTAATCTACATACTGTATGGGAGATCTGGACCATATTTCAGCTTGTAACCATTTTTCCCCCACAAATTTTCTAATTCTACCATACCTATAATGAGTGTGAAAAAGTAACGTTTCGTTACTTGCCTAAAGATATGGGAGGGGTTCAAGTACCTCTTTTGTACTAGAATTAGTTTTGCTTTAAAAGTAGACTACGCAGTGTTTATTTTGCTGTAAAATCAAGCAAGTTCCGGCTTGTGTTTTTCGTGATATTTGCTTCCTAAGAACCTCTTGTGTGGTGTCATACTTAAGAGTATTTCCGGTTGCCATTCTCACGGTTGTGTGTCACAACCTTTATTGCGTTTTAGGTGCGATTGGAGACCGTATAAGAGTTCTGTAACTCGCATCTGGGTTGCTCTTACAATCTGGAAAACTGACTTGTCTAAGTGAAACTTACCTTTTTGCCACTGTTTTTCAAAGAAACGCTGAGAGAAGAAAAATATTACCAATTTAACGTCATTTGTAAGAGTGATAAGAAACACTTTTTTTGAATATAAGTCAATAAAAAAATCTTGATTTATTCGAAAGTTATAAACGTTACATTTTTTCAAATTAGAAGAACTGAAAATGAATTAAGAATATATCTGTGGATAAGATACTAATTAAAAAGGCTTCTTTAAGTTTAGCAAAAACTAGCTAACAATCCTGTTGCGATAGTGTTGCAAAATGTTCATGATGATTAGTGATAAAAACTAAATAGAACAAAACATGTTGCACTTAGGGTACGGTTACTATGGATGCGTATTCAAGCGATTTTTCGCACTGACAACTTCTGATGAAATCCGATGAAAATTAAATTCATACTTTCCAAATAAGAGTGGTTACAGTGGCAGCTACTTAGTCATCAGTGCGAAAAATGGCTCATAGTAACCGTAGGGTACGGTTACTATGGACGCGTACTCGAGCGATTTTTCGCACTGACGATATGGTCAGACCGGGTCTGGGTAAATTGATCGAAAGCAATAGACCGAAAACAATTTATTGAAAGCAAGTGATCGAATGAAAAATTTATTGAAAGGAAAATTGATCGAATGGAAAATTGATCGAAGGAAAATTGATCGCACAACAATTGATCGACAGGAAAGGAAAATTGATCGAATAGAACAGCTTCATTTTTTTCTTCCATCTGTTAGTGCAGTAACCGGTGCTGAGAGTCCATTTTGTTACATTCCTTGGTAAGTGACTGCACTCACAAAGTACTCACTTAACACCAACGGTGTTAAGTGACTTTGTTCATGAATCCACTTTCCTTTCTGACTGCTTCTTCCTATCTCTTGTATTTAATTCCTTTTTGCCGTCAGTGATATGACTTTTGGTGCCGAAACAGATGTTAAACATATACTAAATTAATTATTTATTTAACTTTCATTTCACAAGTTATCTAGAACTACCTAAATTCTTGAACTAAGAAAAATTAAAGTTCTTCAAATTATAATATATTTCAAAGCATTTAATTCTCTGTTATAGAAAAACAGTTGATTGAAGAAATGTTATACATAAATTATTATTATATATAAATCATGGTAACAAGATTTACTAGCTGTAATATATTGCAATTAAGTTTCCCTGTTAATCCATGGTTTTAGCTATCATTGTCAATTAGTGTAAATAGATCCAATATCATTTTCAATCATGTTTTTCGGTCAATTCTCCATTCGATCAATTTTCCATTCGACCAATTTTCCTTTCGATCAATTTTCCTTTCGATCAATTTTCCATTCGACCAATTTTCCTTTCGATCAATTTTCCATTCGATCAATTGTTTTCGGTTAATTGCTTTCGATCAGTTTTCCGGATCCCGGTCAGACCTGATCGTCAGTGCGATGTGGTTACACTGTACGCGATTTCTGATCGTCAGTATGTTTCTGCCCAATTAATATTGGGGTCCAACCTATTTTCATTTGAGATAATGTTCGAGAGGAATTAAAAGAATACCTAGATGTGTGTCTCTGAAATAATTGACGCGACGCTAATTTGATTATTATTTTCATTGCACAAAATTTTTGAAATACCAAAAATAGAAAAATAAGGAGCATATTTTTTATATAACTATTCAAGCATATTCCATTTTATTGAAAAAAAAATTCAAGCCTTTATACAAACAAATACATATTATAAATAATTAAATAATATCTGTATCATTCCTGATAAAATATAATAATATATTTCCTAAACGCATGGGTAAACAGTAACAGCTGTCGAAAGTAAGAGAATTAAACACGAGAATGAACGAATCTGTCGCTAGTCGCATAAAAAAAATCAGACTTGTTTGAACACTGAAGTTGTTCTGACGACTTCGTACGTATTCTGACGGCCAAATCGCTGCCACTGTAACCACTCCCATTGGAAAGTATGAATTTGATTTTCATCCGATTTCATCAGAGGTCGTCAGTGCGAAAAATTGCTTGAATACGCATTCATAGTAACCGTACCCTTAGTTTCATTTATATTATATTTATACGATATATAATGCAATTTTTTAAGATATCTTTATTGATTTTTTTTTGTGGTCAATACTGAATACAAGACTAAACATAATAAAGATACTACGTACCTTTTAGTTCACCTGTATGAGAAAATAAATGGAAGGCAAACAATAGAGTAGAGTACCTTAAATGATTTAAAGTCTAAAGAGAACAATCGAAAACATAAAGTTAAGAATTGATCAACTCCCACCCACCGACGGAATAATCGACTTAGATTGTATTACTTGTCAAAATGAGATATACTCAATGTAAATAATTATTTTCTATTTAATTATGATCAATATTAAATTCAGTACATATGAATTTTGTTATTTTTAGGAAAAAAAAATCCGTATGAATCTATAAATACAGTGGCAATTTTCCGGGTGGCAATCTTCCCACAGTTGCAATTTTCCGCGCACGAAATTATTCAGCTACTGTTGGTGCAGTTTTGAACTTATTTATGAAAAGTATCACAAGATGACAACAGACAAGTTATTCATTTAATGCCAATGTATTTCAATTAATGTGAAAGTAAAACAAAATATATTATGAAATTATTAACTAATAAAATTCAGATTCTGGATGGAAGCAACTTTATGAGCATATAGGATTACTTGTGATTCATACCATCTATAATAAACTCATAAATTGCTAATCAATATGAAATTTTATAAATAGTAAGTTAAAATTTAAACTTTAAAAAATTGGAAAGTATTAGCAACAATCGGTATTTTTCAAAGTATCGGTATCGGAACTTGTTGAGATGCATCGGTATCGGTGAATTCGTAAACTTCATAAATAAATCGCTAATATTACAAAGTTGATTCAATAATCAAATAATGAATGAGATATCCGTCTTAAAACAAACTTCACAGATTATATTTAAAAATGATTTACATGGAATACATATTTCACCAGTAGAATATATATTCGCTAATTGATCTCAGTTCCCCTGGTAATCGAGAGCGTGCACTGGACAGTGGAACCTCGGCAGGTCAAACTTATTCTCAGTGGGAGGGGATCCAAATCCTGAGTGAAGAGAGTTTGGTCCTGCACAGCTCCGTGAGACAACTTATACCCCAGAATGGACACGGCCTGTGTTAATTCGATCGCAAATTAAATAAAACAAAGGGATTATGAAGGTGATGATTATTTATCATTCTATCGAATATATTCAGCTTATACTATCAATGAAAATTATAGTCGTGTAAATTCTCTAAAATTAAAGCTTAAGAATATAATAATCCGATTGTAAAGTTGTTTCAGCAATCCTCATACATTCAAATATATATTACCCAATTATTCACATATTAACCTATTTTGGTCGCGATGCAGGGTATGAAAATATGAATTTTATGAACCAGCAAAAACCACGTTAAAATGGGAAAAAGACGTGTTTCCATGAATTGTTCAGATGTATATTTCGTCAATATTATTATATAATGGAAAGTAATCTTAACTGCTTCCTGTCAATAAAACATACTTCTTTAGTGACAACTGATGGATGCAAATCAGACATTCCCGATAGAAATTCCATTGCTGAATTCAGACCTTCTTTCGTCCATTCTCCGTACTGTAAATGGTATGAATTAGACAAAAATTCAGATTTCCTGTTAAAGAAAGATTTAATATTTTTATTATCCTATTCTTTCTATGCCAGCCTTAAAATTATGAGATATTTATAACCTGCAATTAAACTTAACGTACTGAAACATTTGACAAATACATAGTGCCATCTCCATTTCTTGAATCGCAAGAGTGGCTAGTCATTGCATTGAGTAGAGCATAAACCTCACACCAACCATTGGGGTGTAAGTCAACTCCCACCCCAACACTAGAAACAATGGAGAAATGTGGTGCTGAGCCTCTAATCATCACCCCCACAGGGTAGTGGTCACTCACTCCAGAAACCTAAATGAAGAAAATATTAGGTAACAGATTGTAGGAAAACATTGATGATTAATATGTTCATTCACGTATATGGGAAAATTGAAAGCAATATGATGACTCACCAACTCCCAGTTCTGATCTATTTCTAATGCCTCATCAAAATAGAAAGTAGACGCTGTTTTATAATAGGCCTGTTTCTTAACGACATCTCCGGCAACCACAATTCTGTAACAGATTTTAAGGGAACCGAAAGAATGGTAGCTTGCTGTGAGATAATAGACGTCAAGAAGATTTTTTCAAACACTTAAATAACAGTAAAACCTTGAATTATTATAGTAATTAAAAAATCGTATCGGTTCGATTATCTGGGTAAGATATTGTCATTAGCATTTACAATAACTATCAAAATATTTACATCAAAATCTCCAACAACGAACATTGAAAATTTCTTCTGGATATTGAAACTTACCTGTCATATGGACAAGATGTCGTTTTTGTTGTCGTATCTGCATGATCTGAAATGAGCCAATCGAAAGAAGCGTTTGTGAACAGTCTTATATTCTTGAATTCTTTCTGAACAACATAAGAACATCCAGCATTGAAATCACCAAGCATCATCACATCTGCAAAATAATAAATCATAGCCATCATGGTTCTTGTGCGATGCATTATAAGTAGGAGCTTCACCATCTGTATCACCGAAATCCTCATGCAGAAGTTTAAGCGAAGAAGAAATTATGTACTACAGATACTGCAGATTATTACACAAAAGCAATAGCTTAGAAGGGAGGGTGCGAATAAAATCATACATTTGCTACTGTTTTATTTAATAAAATCAATCTAATTAATTATAGAGTGAGATATACTTTGTTTAGCTCTAAATAATATGGATTAAAAAAAATCTTTTTCAGAAATCTCCATACTGGTTTTTCACTATTCTTTGTCGCCATTTTTGTATTCCCATATAGCACGATGCGCAAATAATGTTTATATAAATACTTATCTACGTGCTAGATACATTAACTTACCAGGTATGCTATGCCTTGATACGAATTTTAAACTCTTCTGCGCATAAACAAATACGCACGCACAGATGTGACCCTGCAATATTAGATTATTTATTTTATATACTATACAACAAGGTTCATATACACTGTAGTTTGTGAGCCTTGCTATACAGCGGGTTAAAAAAAATTTAAATGGTATCCGTACACTGCATTAACAATCATGGGCAAATCCTTATTTACAAATAATATTAACCCCGCTGTACAGTATATAGAGTATGTAAAGTAATATTACAGGGTCACATCTGTGCGTTCGTATTTATTTATGCACAGAAGAATTTAAAACTCGTATCAAGATATTTGGTATACCTTCAAAGTTAATATATCTTGAGAATAATCAAGGCAATGCTAAAATTAGCCAATTTAGTCAAATAAAAAGAAGTTAAGCTTTCTATTCTAAGAAGAACAAAAAACACACCTTGTGTCTATGTAAATATAAATTATATAATTAACCCGGGCCACCGAAGCGTCTTTCACAACAAAACTGTAATCATCTTAATATGAACCTGCGCAATACTCTACCTTGTAGTTAATATACCTTGTCTGCGTGTAATATTCATATTAGTTCTTATAGATATAGTAAATTAGATTAGATCCCTGCAAACATTTCCATATTGCTTACACATGTATACCATGTGGTTGGGTGGTTATAATGTGGCAAAAAGCTTTTAAGATGTATCATCCACATTGAAACAACCTAAACACTGAAATAACAGATGGTTAACATGTGGTAACGCAATATCATAACCACATGTTTAAAACCATACTGAAAACATATGGTATAGATATGTAATTATATACATTAAACCACATGCCAATTACAATTTAATTGACAGATGTTAACAATATGTAATTAACCACATTACAATTTATTGAGATTAGAAAAGTATATATTGTATTAATAAGTTTGATTTAGTATTTGTGTTTCTGTAACAATTTTTAATGTTTCTTATTATTTTCAATAAAGTTATTTATTTATTTATAACAGATGTTAACCATATGTAATTTACCATATTACAACCATATGTCAATTATCATTACAATAACAGATGTTAACCATGTGTAATTTACCACATTAAAACCACATGTCAATTACCATTTCAATAAAAGATGTTAACCATGTGTAATTTGTTACATTAAAACCACATGTCAATTACCATTTCAATAACAGATGTTAACCCTTTATGACCTGAATTATGATAAGTGATGAAAAAAAATTATTATTGGTTATTTTCAGTACATATCATGGGTAATAACACTATTTATGTATTCATATTGAAAAAAAAAAATTATTCATAGATTTTAAAACGACTGAACTTATTCGTTCAGCTCGTTATACAAATAATGCACAAAAGAAATTCAAAACGAATGAAAAATATAGGATAATTGAACTATTATCAAAAAAATACGTCCCATATTATCAAAACTTTATATATTGATATATTAGTATCAATTCAATTAGGTATTATCTTTTTATTATAGAATATGGTTTCACAAATCGACCATAAAACATAAAATGAACAAAAATTAGAAAAATATAATAATACAGATATATAAGATTAGCACAATTGTTATCTTTTTATGTAGCTACTACAATAATTAATAATATCCTTTGATTTCAGGAACTCAATTCTTACATTAGCCTTATGAAATAAATAAGTATATTCAACAAATTAAAGTAGAATCACAAAACATCACATTAGTTTTAATTTTGGCAAATGAATTGTACACAATTTACTTTGGTATAGAGTAAAGAACATAAATTGAACCAGTATAGGGTATTTTAAATCCCATATGGTTTTACTTAGCTACATTATTTGTTGTGGTAGCTGAAGAAATGGTTGACATTTCCATTGAAGCAAAGGTGAAGTTTACACTTACAGCAAGTCACATTGGTGCGACCTTTACAGCCTTCAAATCTGCAAAGGCGACGCACTTCATCCACCACTGGCCAATGCCCATCTTGGTCATATCTGATTGGTGCATCTGGGTGTGGAGCAACACCCTTGAAAAATTGTTTTCGTTGATGATCTCTGCTACTTGGTCTTCCTCTTTTATTCTGGTTCAGTACTTTTCCCTGTTGCATCAATGCAAATGCCACCTTCAACTTGAAAGGAGCCAGAGCGAGGATATCTTTCTTTGGGATCTTCAGCTCTTTTGCATCACGCTTATATAGTAACCAACTGTTCACAATTACCATGTCGAACATATGAAATACCAATTTCATATAGTATTTCTTGGATCTCAGATCGATCCTGTACAGTGCAATAAGAAAGTCTGCTTTGTCAACTCCGCCCATTGATCGATTGTAAGTTTTGACGATATCTGGGCACTTCACATGAACTTTTCTTTTAGCCTTCTTATCGAATCTTTCAACTTCGTGTACAGGTTCGGACCTTGCAAATGTCGATAGCATGTTGACTATCTTATTATCAAACCATCGAACATAAGAGATGTCACAATTTTCGCTAACTAATCTCCTCTCCTCAAAATTTCCCCTGCCTTTCTTCATGAACTCTTTGTCAGTCATTTTATTTGACCTAAATCCTGGTACTCGATTTTGTCTTACTGTCCCACAACAGAAAATACTTCTTTTGATCAAATGTTGCATAAGAGGAACAGATGAAAACCAGTTATCAAAGAATAACAGATGATTATGTCCACTTGGGATGGTTTGAGCAAGATGCAAGACTATATTCCCACTAGCTTTCAGATCAGGAACATCTTGAGTCTCAACAGGATTTATTTTACCAGAGTAGGGAATAAAATCGTATGTAACTCCATCTGCATCAGCCAAAACAAAAATTTTATATCCCCATTTATGCGGTTTTGATGGGATATATTGCTTCATAGATGACTTTCCTTTGAACGGGACTAACTGCTCATCTACACACAGATTTTGGATCATTGGAATCTGTCTGAACTTTTCCTGGAGATGACTGTTCATTGGTCTAACTTTACAAAATTTATCATCACTCGGAACTGCATTATCCACAAAGTGAAGGTTCGATTTTATTTCAAACCACCTGTCCCTGCTCATTATTGCTGAAGCCACGTCTCGTAAACCGAGGTATTGAGCATTCCAATGATTTCTTGCATTCGTAATCTTGACCATAGAGAAAAAATAGACTAGCCCTATCCATTGTTCAACTTCACTTTGAGTTGTATCGAGTAGTTTATTTGGATCCTTCCATGCTGAATACAGATTACTCTGCTCAACAATTAATTCCAAGAAATCTTGAGTCAAGAACTTCCTAACATAATCAATAGGATATCCGAGAGATACATCTGCTTCACAATCATCAGTTACGAAACTGGGAATTTTAGTTGAATCTTCAGATGTTGCAAGAACCCATGAAGCTACAGATTGTCTTCTCGTTGCTCTGGAATCTCTATCATTGATTTCAATAATCACAGCATTAGCACTATCTTCTGTGTGCTCAGAAACTTCAACGGTTTCCAGTTGCTTGGTCTTCATCAGGGAACTCTTCATCAACAGGATCCGAATCATTCTCTTCTTCATCCAGATCTTGCCCTGAAAAATATCATGTTAAATTAGACAAAATCATTATATAATGTCCGAGAGAACTTTTGGTTGTAAAGATTATATATCAGAGCACTCACATTCATTTGCATCGTCGAGAAAAAAATTTGGATCAGCAATAGTGTCATCACTATCGTAATCATCGTCTCCATCACTGTCTGCTGCGGCTTGCAGCTGATTTATTATTCTCGGACGCTTTGACATTGCTACATAAAACGATTTAGCTGATATACCTGCGAACATCACGAAATTGAACAATTCATAAACATATCTTGTATTGAACTACGAGGTGAACGATTAAGTTCATAGGACATGTGGGAGGTTATACCACGAACTGAATAGTCTACCACAAGAAAATAGCAGTATAAAACCCATAATGCAATATTTTAAGTCTGACATTGTTTCTACATGCCTAATAGTAGTTACTTTATCACTTGTTATTATTTAAATTACTTCATCTCACCTGTGTTATTCTCCATGGCACTTAAAAAATATCAAATTTCACCAGCGAACACGCACAACCACTCGCGACGAAGAATACTACCATACTGATGCTAACACTTCACTCTTGTAATCTAGTGACGTTAGGCAACTGCACAAATACTAAACGGACACGTTTTGTGTTTCAGACAATTAATATTATATTTTGTATATTACAACTATTCATTTTTGACTGAACTAATTCGTTCAACCAGGTCATAAAGGGTTAACCATGTGTAATTTACCACATGTCAATTACAATTTCAATTACAGATGTTAACCATGCGTATTGTGTAATTTACCATAAGGGGAACGTATTGTTGTTTCTGCTAGCTGCCAATAATACTCGTCCGACTGATCTGAGATTTTGACATAAGGTGTAAATGCTCCAAATCTTTGAAGATATTCATTTAAATTTTTCATTTTGGGGCATCCCTCCCACGTGGGGGCCAAAAACCCTGTTTTTCAGCCCCCCATTAAAAGTCTAGACACAATGGGGCTGGTCTTACAGAGAACTCTATGGAAGCTGATATGCTTAGCACGACATTCCTAAGATCGTCAACTGAGCTTTTTTTGAGTTTGGATCTACATCATTTTTTTATTTCATTTTTACCGTTTTTTTACTTTTTTTTTAATAAAAAAATTTGGAGATCGAAAATCGAAATTCAAAAAGAGCTCAGTTGACGATCTTAGAAATTTCGAGCTAAACAGATTAGCTTCCTTTAGATATTGCCCCCATTGAGTCTGTAGACTTGTCGCCAGTACGATTTGAGTAAAAAAGTTACCGAGATATTGGAGTAAACAAAAAAACTCATTAGGTCACATCGAGGGGACCAAGGGTCCCCCCTGTCTACGACGAAGCCATCTAATAAAATTGGGAAGGGCTATTATACAACATTAGGTCGTTCGGGGAGACCAAAGGGCCCCCCTGGCTTCGACGAAGCTATCTACCACAAATGGGATGCTACCCTGCAAACATTTCACATGTTTACCATGTGGTTAGTCCAATTTATAAAAATATGCTTACCATGTAGACTTTTTGGAACCTTGGACGATATGTTATACATGTGGTTTTGCCTCATGTATAACATATGGAATACACATGTATAACATCGTGCACGGACGTTTCGTCCACGAAATGCTTTATTTTGTATTATATTTATAATGTGTACATATTGTTTATTGTATAATATTTACATATATTCTGCAATATAAAAGTAGAAAACACCATTTGTTGATGGTAATTATAAATTCATGGTCTTTGCCATAATTCTTATTGTAATCTTCTTCTCCTTCTCCTAGTAAAATAATATAACTGAAAATTTTTTAATGATATACAGGCAGGCCTCGCTTTCATTATTCCATAGTCTTATAAAATCTGTAATAATAGCGAGGTATGTCTCGAAGTTATTAGAGTATATAAACATAGAAAATAGTAGACATAATAACAATAACTACAATAAACATCAATATTATTACTCAGATTAGGTTATTAGAAGCAATATTGGTACAGAAATTACTTTTTTATAACACATTTTTTAACAGTTATTGAATAAAAATTCATACATGAAACAAGTATATAATATACTACTTAACAAGTACACTTTCTAGTGTTGCCTTTAATTATTTAAACGTAAAACCGTCCATGCTATTGTACTGTTCCATATTTTCGGACTCATAATAAAACCATATATAATCATTATCATTTACCTATTGGAATTATTTCATTTCACCCTGATATTTCAGTTCCATATTTTAGATATTCATAACTCATTAATTATTTATGCAAAATATTATAAAGGAGATATATAACTTAAATATACAGTCAAACCGTTTATCATATCTAATTTCATAACTAATTGAAGAGTAAACATTTTTTTTTGTGTTCATATGGATTGTCCGGAATAAATCACTATACTTAATATTATTATGTATTTATACATGCCTATTAATGTAATAGTGAAAAATATTGTGAAATATATCCCATATACACTTTAAAATACAAAATTAAGCAATTCGTAGACGAAATGTCCGTGGACGAAATGTCCTAGACCCGTATAACATATGGAATACACATGTTAACCATTTAAACCATATTGAAACCAGCAACAATTACAATGTGTGCACGATCTAGACTTTTTGGAACCTTGGACTATATGTTTTACATGTGGTTTTGCCACATGTATAACTGTTGGAGATTTTCCCTTTATATAATTTTATGTGCGAGCCGCTTGCAGTTAATTTCTAAATGGATGGACAAACTCAAATAAAATAAATCTAATATAAATCTTAAAGTTGATTGAGTCGCCCTGAAACCAATAGATCGCTGCAAGCGCTCTGTTCTCTAACTCTAAACTATATACTGCTGTCAGTTTTATCTCCTGACCAGGTGACTTCACTTACAAAATTCAGATGTCGCCTGGTTTGTTGGATGCTGCTACTTCAAAACGAATCACCACCAGTAGCGGCACTTATGACATGGCTCCTATTTAGCATAACCTTTGCAACTGATCAGAAATATTAAAACAACTGGATCACCCAACTACCCACATCATTTTCAATCAATGAGACTCTTATCTGCAATTTGATGCAGTAGTGGCCTCCAAATGATTGCTGGGCAAAAGCGATACAGCTTAATTACGAAGGCAGGGATTATTACCATGGTTCCCTAAAAGAGAGAGGATGGGAAGCAGTGGAGACTAGACGGTAGACAGCAACACATCATCGGATTTCCCACAGTATACTAGACACAGAGGGTAAGCTTGCTTTTCGCGTTCTATTTGCGTAGGGGTGCACTTAGTAATTCGTTTTGCTCCTCTAAAAATAATTTTCAATAATTTAAGTCTTTGCCAACCTAACCCTATAAAATTACTTTAAAATTCAATAATGAAAATTTGATTAATTTAAACTTTACCCATTTAGAAATTAACGTTGCGGAATATCTTAAATTAAAATTAAAATTGCTAAATTAAAATTGCTAAATTAAAATTGCTAAATTGAAATTGCTAAATTAAAATTGCTAAATTAAAATTGCTAAATTAAAATTTCTAAATTCAAATTGCTAAATTCAAATTGCTAAATTCAAATTGCTAAATTCAAATTGCTAAATTCAAATTGCTAAATTCAAATTGCTAAATTCAAATTGCTAAATTCAAATTGCTAAATTCAAATTGCTAAATTCAAATTGCTAAATTCAAATTGCTAAATTCAAATTGCTAAATTCAAATTGCTAAATTCAAATTGCTAAATTCAAATTGCTAAATTCAAATTGCTAAATTCAAATTGCTAAATTCAAATTGCTAAATTCAAATTGCTAAATTCAAATTGCTAAATTCAAATTGCTAAATTCAAATTGCTAAATTCAAATTGCTAAATTCAAATTGCTAAATTCAAATTGCTAAATTCAAATTGCTAAATTCAAATTGCTAAATTCAAATTGCTAAATTCAAATTGCTAAATTAAAATTGCTAAATTCAAATTGCTAAATTCAAATTGCTAAATTCAAATTGCTAAATTAAAATTGCTAAATTAAAATTGCTAAATTAAAATTGCTAAATTAAAATTGCTAAATTAAAATTGCTAAATTAAAATTGCTAAATTAAAATTGCTAAATTCAAATTGCTAAATTCAAATTGCTAAATTCAAATTGCTAAATTCAAATTGCTAAATTCAAATTGCTAAATTAAAATTGCTAAATTAAAATTGCTAAATTCAAATTGCTAAATTCAAATTGCTAAATTCAAATTGCTAAATTCAAATTGCTAAATTCAAATTGCTAAATTCAAATTGCTAAATTCAAATTGCTAAATTCAAATTGCTAAATTCAAATTGCTAAATTCAAATTGCTAAATTCAAATTGCTAAATTCAAATTGCTAAATTCAAATTGCTAAATTCAAATTGCTAAATTCAAATTGCTAAATTCAAATTGCTAAATTCAAATTGCTAAATTCAAATTGCTAAATTCAAATTGCTAAATTCAAATTGCTAAATTCAAATTGCTAAATTCAAATTGCTAAATTCAAATTGCTAAATTAAAATTGCTAAATTCAAATTGCTAAATTAAAATTGCTAAATTCAAATTGCTAAATTCAAATTGCTAAATTCAAATTGCTAAATTCAAATTGCTAAATTCAAATTGCTAAATTCAAATTGCTAAATTCAAATTGCTAAATTCAAATTGCTAAATTAAAATTGCTAAATTAAAATTGCTAAATTAAAATTGCTAAATTAAAATTGCTAAATTAAAATTGCTAAATTAAAATTGCTAAATTAAAATTGCTAAATTAAAATTGCTAAATTAAAATTGCTAAATTAAAATTGCTAAATTAAAATTGCTAAATTAAAATTGCTAAATTAAAATTGCTAAATTAAAATTGCTAAATTAAAATTGCTAAATTAAAATTGCTAAATTAAAATTGCTAAATTAAAATTGCTAAATTAAAATTGCTAAATTAAAATTGCTAAATTAAAATTGCTAAATTAAAATTGCTAAATTAAAATTGCTAAATTAAAATTGCTAAATTAAAATTGCTAAATTAAAATTGCTAAATTAAAATTGCTAAATTAAAATTGCTAAATTAAAATTGCTAAATTAAAATTGCTAAATTAAAATTGCTAAATTAAAATTGCTAAATTAAAATTGCTAAATTAAAATTGCTAAATTAAAATTGCTAAATTAAAATTGCTAAATTAAAATTGCTAAGTTAAAATTGCTAAGTTAAAATTGCTAAATTAAAATTGCTAAATTAAAATTGCTAAATTAAAATTGCTAAATTAAAATTGCTAAATTAAAATTGCTAAATTAAAATTGCTAAATTAAAATTGCTAAATTAAAATTGCTAAATTAAAATTGCTAAATTAAAATTGCTAAATTAAAATTGCTAAATTAAAATTGCTAAATTAAAATTGCTAAATTAAAATTGCTAAATTAAAATTGCTAAATTAAAATTGTTAAATTAAAATTGTTAAATTAAAATTGCTAAATTAAAATTGCTAAATTAAAATTGCTAAATTAAAATTGCTAAATTAAAATTGCTAAATTAAAATTGCTAAATTAAAATTGCTAAATTAAAATTGTTAAATTAAAATTGTTAAATTAAAATTGTTAAATTAAAATTGCTAAATTAAAATTGTTAAATTAAAATTGTTAAATTAAAATTGTTAAATTAAAATTGCTAAATTAAAATTGCTAAATTAAAATTGCTAAATTAAAATTGCTAAATTAAAATTGCTAAATTAAAATTGCTAAATTAAAATTGCTAAATTAAAATTGCTAAATTAAAATTGCTAAATTAAAATTGCTAAATTAAAATTGCTAAATTCAAATTGCTAAATTCAAATTGCTAAATTCAAATTGCTAAATTAAAATTGCTAAATTCAAATTGCTAAATTCAAATTGCTAAATTCAAATTGCTAAATTCAAATTGCTAAATTCAAATTGCTAAATTCAAATTGCTAAATTCAAATTGCTAAATTCAAATTGCTAAATTCAAATTGCTAAATTCAAATTGCTAAATTCAAATTGCTAAATTCAAATTGCTAAATTCAAATTGCTAAATTCAAATTGCTAAATTCAAATTGCTAAATTCAAATTGCTAAATTCAAATTGCTAAATTCAAATTGCTAAATTCAAATTGCTAAATTCAAATTGCTAAATTCAAATTGCTAAATTCAAATTGCTAAATTCAAATTGCTAAATTCAAATTGCTAAATTCAAATTGCTAAATTCAAATTGCTAAATTCAAATTGCTAAATTCAAATTGCTAAATTCAAATTGCTAAATTCAAATTGCTAAATTCAAATTGCTAAATTCAAATTGCTAAATTCAAATTGCTAAATTCAAATTGCTAAATTCAAATTGCTAAATTCAAATTGCTAAATTCAAATTGCTAAATTCAAATTGCTAAATTCAAATTGCTAAATTCAAATTGCTAAATTCAAATTGCTAAATTCAAATTGCTAAATTCAAATTGCTAAATTCAAATTGCTAAATTCAAATTGCTAAATTCAAATTGCTAAATTCAAATTGCTAAATTCAAATTGCTAAATTCAAATTGCTAAATTCAAATTGCTAAATTCAAATTGCTAAATTCAAATTGCTAAATTCAAATTGCTAAATTCAAATTGCTAAATTCAAATTGCTAAATTCAAATTGCTAAATTCAAATTGCTAAATTCAAATTGCTAAATTCAAATTGCTAAATTCAAATTGCTAAATTCAAATTGCTAAATTCAAATTGCTAAATTCAAATTGCTAAATTCAAATTGCTAAATTCAAATTGCTAAATTCAAATTGCTAAATTCAAATTGCTAAATTCAAATTGCTAAATTCAAATTGCTAAATTCAAATTGCTAAATTAAAATTGCTAAATTAAAATTGCTAAATTAAAATTGCTAAATTAAAATTGCTAAATTAAAATTGCTAAATTAAAATTGCTAAATTAAAATTGCTAAATTAAAATTGCTAAATTAAAATTGCTAAATTAAAATTGCTAAATTAAAATTGCTAAATTAAAATTGCTAAATTAAAATTGCTAAATTAAAATTGCTAAATTAAAATTGCTAAATTAAAATTGCTAAATTAAAATTGCTAAATTAAAATTGCTAAATTAAAATTGCTAAATTCAAATTGCTAAATTCAAATTGCTAAATTCAAATTGCTAAATTCAAATTGCTAAATTCAAATTGCTAAATTAAAATTGCTAAATTAAAATTGCTAAATTAAAATTGCTAAATTAAAATTGCTAAATTAAAATTAAGTATTTATTTAACTCTATAAAATTGCATAGTATATTACGAATGCTAATTTTATGACTTTCCGCAGCAACTGTTCCGAATTGGCTTCCTAGTTCCAGACACCCTACTGGACTTCTTCACGGTGCCACAGTTTTACCAGTCCTATCTTCAACGAAATACATTGAATATTGACTAATTTAATTGTTTAATTTACCGTGCGATAAGGTCGCCTAGTATTTTGGAATAATAACATATATCAAAAATAAATTAAAAATATGTATTATTTGGTGCCCATGTTTCTATTGCTTTGAAATAACTTAAATTGCAATAAACTTAACTATGTTATGAGGCGTGGGTACCGGCCATTATTCTAAATATTTTGCCAGTTTCCATCTTAGAATCTGAGTCCTGAGCAGGCAATGGCTGATGAAATGTATGCGGTGGAAATAGTTTGTAGGGGGAAATTTTGTCAGTTGAAATAATTAAACTAGAAAGCAGAGCAGTACCATCACCTACTCTGAAAAGGTTACTATTCATTAGTCCGACGCCCCATTAGTCCGATACTTTTGTAGTTTATTACTGATTTAACATTTAACCCCCTGCCAGATCATTAAACAATGACGAAGTGTGCAGTACAACAAACTAGCGGATACAACAAACTACATTAAATGATGAAATAAAGTAATGGATTGCATCATAAATTACTATTAGTAAAATAAATGGGTAATATAAAAATTTTTAAATGAAAAATTAATTTATTATTTAGATTAGTTATTAATTGAGTATACCTATTTAATCATATTTTTTATTGTAATCAAAAAATAAAAATAACTCAGAAAGATGGAACTGTCGGACTATTGGGGCGTCGGACTAATGTGGCGTCGGACTAATGTGGCGTCGGATCAATGGGACGTCGGACTAATGGGACGTCGGACTATTGACAAGTCCCCCTCTGGGAACTACTCATCAGAGATGACTAGTCGTGATAAAAACTACCAGAATATGAACTCTATTGATATCAGAGATTTCAACTGATTAGTCTGCTGAACTTTGCAATATCTTGATATGGATTATACCTTTAATTTAGTGGCAGTAGGCCTAGTCAAAATGGAGTAAGTCCATGTTCGGATAGAAAGACTATTTTGCACTGACGGTGAAGGAAACTACAAGGATTAGCAACTGAAATTCATAAATAGGGTAAGGTACTTACCTCAAAGTTTACTTTGTTGTAATTTAGGATTTTTCTAACAATGCGTGATTAGGTGCCAGATATTTAAATCACTATATTTTTACTTCCATGCATATTTCATAACTATTACTAATTACTTTAATAACTTTATACGAATTACTTTAATAACTTTATACGAATTACTTTAATAATTATTACGAATTACATTACTGAATTATCTTTAATTATAAATTATAAAATTTAATGCATATTCATAATTATTCAATCGCACTACTTAAATTCAATGAAACTATATAAAATATTATGAATTGGTACATAACTGGGTGATTTATTTTTCGTATTTTTCCTTTATAGGTTCTGCTGAATCCTTCGCTAACATGTTCTTTCTACACGTTGTACCATGGCTAATACCTAGAGAGTTAGAAGAGAGTACTGGCACTTAACCATTAATTAGAAACCGCACCTTCGGTGTGTTCTAAATATTTCAAATTTACCTTTATTAAAATTGTAAAAATTAGTTTAAAATATTATGTAGATTGAGTCTTTAAAAAATAGTTTAAAAACCTCTAAATGTTTATTTATTACTCTACTGGCATAGTTTTACTCAACATATGGAATACACATGTTAACCATGTAATCGACACTACATTTCAGTACCATGTGTAAGTTTGTAACACAAATCAGTACCATGTGTATCACATATCTCAGTACCATGTGTATCACATATCTCAGTACCATGTGTATCACATATCTCAGTACCATGTGTATCACATATCTCAGTACCATGTGTATCACATATCTCAGTACCATGTGTATCACATATCTCAGTACCATGTGTATCACATATCTCAGTACCATGTGTATCACATATCTCAGTACCATGTGTATCACATATCTCGGTACCATGTGTATCACATATCTCAGTACCATGTGTATCACATATCTCAGTACCATGTGTAACACATATCTCAGTACCATGTGTAACACATATCTCAGTACCATGTGTAACACATATCAGTACCATGTGTAACACATATAAGTACCATATGTAACGCACATTAGTACCATGTGTCAAGAAAGCAAAAAGATCATTCTAATTATATTGGCATTTCTTACTTTTTCTGTAAATGTGTATATGTAATTTGGCTATATATTATTTAGTTAAATCTCACATATCGTTTATACAAATTAAAAATGAAGTGGTGTTTCCAGGACGCAAACTAGCAATCTGTAGTTTCCTTTGCCTGCAAAGTCTGCAGCGCTACCGGTTCGCGTAAGATTCCACTAAGGAAAATTCCACTGCGGAAAGTTACACTGAGGAATATTCCACTGAGGAATATTCCACTGAGGAAAATTCCACTGGGAAAATTCCACTAAACCAATAAAATTCTAATTAAATTGTACTGTATTTATTATTTTTCATATCATAAATTGTAATTATTGTAATTTGTATTTATTTGCAATTGTATTGATTCGTTAATTGTTTTTATTTGTAATTGTATTTACTTGTAATTGTATTTACTTGTAATAAGTGTATTTATCAGTAATTATTGTATTTATTTGTAATTATTGTATTTATTTGTAATTATTGTATATATTTGTGATTGTTGCATTACTTTGTGATTGTTGCATTTATTTGTAATTATTGTATTTATTTGTAATTGTATTTAACAGGAAGATACTGTTAAACCGAATTGGCCAAATGACAGTCCAAAATATATTTTTATAAATCATTTCACGTGAATAGGTGATAGATACTGTTCCTGTAGCTTGATAGCTAGGAAACGTTAACTTCATTCAAGGAAATATCTTGGTCTGTTCACTGTTAATCTAAGAGTGTGTAGGATAGTGTCTTGTGCTAATGTTTTTTCTTAACCAATAAGGCTATGGTAATTCGAGCTGTATTTTTGTGAACCATCTTCTATTCTTCCATTATTTTATCTGTGTTTTGGTAAATATAATTGTTATAGAAAGGATTTCCAAAAACTTCTTGTCCAGTACTTTTAAAATTCATATAAAAGTGTGTTTTAAAAAAAATAATTTCGACAAAATTGTAGATAATATATTGATAAACAAATATGCAAAAGGAAATAACATAATTTTCATTTTATATTTAGTTATTTGCTTTTCTAACTTTCCTTTATTGAGCGGGGACAATATTCCATACTATTCAAAAGACAAAGTTCCAAAAAATGGGGGGCACTGGACATAATGTCATCTTTCAGGGAATGGTTTCGGGTATTTTCCATTTTTTTCGTTTTTTTTTTTTTAATTTAGTTACCCTGCAAATCTACCAAAGAAAACTCATAAAAAATTCCATTCACCTAGTACGTTTGTGCGTGTGTCAAACGCGTTTCTTAGTTTGGGGGTTAGGGAGTTATTCTCTTATAGAGAGTGGGTTTATTTATGGTTGAATGGGTCCCATTTCAACCATAAATGGGTCCCATTTATGGTTGAAGGCTTCGTCGCTGCCTGGGTTGACCCCCGAAGCGACCTGATGAGTCTTTTTGGCTGGGACGAAAAGCATATATTTTTTTTTTAAATTTAAAAAATTTATTGATAAATATTTTTCTTCCTCCATTATCTCAGTACCATTTTTTCTCAAATTCTCCACGTTCAAAAGTATAGAACTTTTTGGGGGTTGGTGCTACAGAAAAATGTATAAGAGCTAATATGTTCAGACCGAAATTCCTAAGGTCGTGGTGAAGCTCTTTTCCTATAACTTTTTCTATAAAATTAATTTTTTTTGAAAAAAAAAAAAAAAAAAAAAATAAATATGACAATTTTTTTTAAAATTCAAATAAAAATTTTTTCAGATAGAAATTCAAAAAAAAAGCTGCACCACGACCTTAGGATAGTAGTAGAGAACATATTAGCTTCAATAAATTTTTCTGTAGCACCAACCCCCAAGCCGTTCTATAGTTTCCCGGGGGGGGGGGTCGAAAAAGAAGGTTTTTCGACCCCCACGGGGGAGGGGGGCCCCAAAATGAAAAAATCTCAAAAGAGAGCATATGATTTCTTTTCACTTTACACCTTATGTTAAAATCTCAGCTCAATCGGACAAGTATTATTGGTACATCCTAAATACCGGAAACCATTCCCTTCATAGTTGTTGAACAGATTAATCCAATTTTCTGCATATACACGGCCATTTCATAGGTAAATTACCTCTTAAATTATTTCTTCTCACTTTTATAAACTACAAAATTTATTGGCTTATTATAATTATATAATAATAAGACATAAATAAGAGATTTCAGAAAGTGATCTGGTGTTATCCGAAGTGTGCCAGACATGACAGCTTCTGTTGTGCAAACTGTTCAAAACAGTTTTTAGCGATTATTTTGTTCATTCTTTGATGAAATTACTTTAAATTTTAACTGAATATTGTTATGAACATTTTACTATATATTTTCTATTCAAAACTTGAATTGTTACATTAGTTTAATATTTTGAGGGGGTTTTCTATTTATAATACTTTTGTATGTGCCGTATTTGGGTTAACATATTAAAATATAAATATTTCATGTTCATTTATGAAACAAGAATTATAGGTGTTTAAGAAGATATGTTTTTAAATATTGGAATACAATTTAAATTCTATAAAAAGATAATTCAAGATAATTATGATTAATTATATATTGCATTGTGGCAACGTGTCCAGTACAATATTCCCCGTATCTGTTTTTTATGGTTTAATAGCATAAATCTCTTCAGTTATTAAATATATCATATCTATATATTGCATACAAGTGGGAACATGTACTATAAATGCCATATTAAAATATTGGAGCAGATACAGCAATGAATATTCAATAATATAAAGTTTAATATAAGGACTCTGTTCCATGTGGATTTATGTCTTGTACAAAATTCCACTCGAACATCAAATATTATTATTGTCTATTAGTTGTGGACTCTTGTCCAATACAAATTTCCATCTTAATTTCGAATATTATTATTGGCGCCTTTATTTGGATATATGTCCAGTACAAGATTCCAAGTCAGTATATGATGTATTATAATACTTTTGTATATGCCGTATTTGGGTTAACATATTAAAACATGAATATTTCATGTTCATTGCGCTAAACCTAATAATAGGTGTGTGGAAGATGTATTTTCAAATAGTGGAATACAACCGAAATCACATATAAGGTCAATTCAAGAAAATAACGAACAATTATATCGTGTATTGTGGCACCATGTCCAATACAAGATGACATTTTTCCCTTTTTTGATTTGATAGCAAAAATCCCATCAGTTATTATATAAAATACATCAATATATTTCTTATAAATACAAACGAGTAACGTGAATGTATTTTCAAATTATTTGAATGAGTACAGTCTTATATATCCGTTAAATTAAAGCTTTATATTGAACATCCGGTTCCATGAGGATTTATGTCTTGTACAAAAGTCCACTCGAACATCAAATATTATTATTGGCGCCTTTATTTGGATATATGTCCAGTACAAGATTCCATTTTTTTTTCAAAGTCAGTCATGATGTACTATCAGAGAAAAGAGTTACTGTGATGATGTACTATCAGAGAAAAGAGTTACTGTGATGATGTACTATCAGAGAAAAGAGTTACTGTGATGATGTACTATCAAAGAAAAGAGTCACTGTCATGATGTACTATCAGAAAAAAGAGAAACTGTCATGATGTACTATCAGAGAAAAGAGTCACTGTGATGATGTACTATCAGAAAAAAAGAGTAACTGGGATGATGTACTATCAGAGAAATGAGTCACTGTGATGATGTACTATCAGAGAAAATAGTCACTGTGATGATGTACTATCAGAGAAAAGAGTCACTGTGATGATGTACTATCAGAGAAAAGAGTCACTGTGATGATGTACTATCAGAGAAAAGAGTCACTGTGGTGATGTACTATCAGAGAAATGAGTCACTGTGATGATGTACTATCAGAGAAAAGAGTCACTGTGATGATGTACTATCAGAGAAAAGAGTCACTGTGATGATGTACTATCAGAGAAAAGAGTCACTGTGATGATGTACTATCAGAGAAAAGAGTCACTGTGATGATCTACTATCAGAGAAAAGAGTCACTGTGATGATGTACTATCAGAGAAAAGAGTCACTGAGATGATGTACTATCAGAGAAATGATGATGTACTATCAGAGAAAAGAGTCACTGTGATGATGTACTATCAGAGAAAAGAGTCACTGTGATGATGTACTATCAGAGAAAAGAGTCACTGTGATGATGTACTATCAGAGAAATGAGACACTGTAATTATGTACTATCAGAGAAAAGAGTCACTGTGATGATGTACTATCAGAGAAAAGAGTCACTGTGTTGATATACTATCAGAGGAAAAAGTCACTGTGATGATGTACTATCAGAGAAAAGAGTCACTGTGTTGATGTACTATCAGAGAAAAGAGTCACTGTGTTGATGTACTATCAGAGAAAAGAGTCACTGTGTTGATGTACTATCAGAGAAAAAGTCACTGTGATGATGTACTATCAGAGAAAAGAGTCACTGTGTTGATATACTATCAGAGAAAAGAGTCACTGTGTTGATGTACTATCAGAGAAAAGAGTCACTGTGATGATGTACTATCAGAGAAAAGAGTCACTGTGTTGATGTACTATCAGAGAAAAAAGTCACTGTGATGATGTACTATCAGAGAAAAGAGTCACTGTGTTGATATACTATCAGAGAAAAGAGTCACTGTGTTGATGTACTATCAGAGGAAAAAGTCACTGTGATGATGTACTATCAGAGAAAAGAGTCACTGTGTTGATGTACTATCAGAGAAAAGAGTCACTGTGTTGATGTACTATCAGAGAAAAAAGTCACTGTGATGATGTACTATCAGAGAAAAGAGTCACTGTGTTGATATACTATCAGAGAAAAGAGTCACTGTGTTGATGTACTATCAGAGAAAAGAGTCACTGTGATGATCTACTATCAGAGAAAAGAGTCACTGTGATGATGTACTATCAGAGAAAAGAGTCACTGAGATGATGTACTATCAGAGAAATGATGATGTACTATCAGAGAAAAGAGTCACTGTGATGATGTACTATCAGAGAAAAGAGTCACTGTGATGATGTACTATCAGAGAAAAGAGTCACTGTGATGATGTACTATCAGAGAAATGAGACACTGTAAT